>ONZH01020173.1:0-18167 GCA_900303285.1 Rhinella marina
TTTTAAATTATACAGTGCAGCGACAAATTGAGTGCTTTGCGGGAATAAAACCGCCGTCTAAACACTACGTCTTTTCTCTCTTTTTTTCTAATTATACAGTGCAGCGACAAATTCAGTGATTTGCGGGCCTAAAGCCTACATCTAAACACTACGTCTTTTCTCTCAGTTTTCAAATTATACAGTACAGCGACAAATTGAGTGGTTTGCGGGACAAAAACGCCATCTAAACACTACATTTATTCTCTCAGTTTTCAAATTATACAGTGCAGCGACAAATTCAGTGATTTGCGGGCCTAAAGCCTACATCTAAACACTACGTCTTTTCTCTCAGTTTTCAAATTATACAGTGCAGCGACAAATTGAGCCTCCAGCAGGCTCCAGCTGATCACCACCAGCACAGGGATGCCGTTCGGGCCCCGGGAACACACCACTCCCTAGGACCAGGAAGCAGCATTCTGCTTTCACCAAACCTGAGTTGTGTTAGCATTTTTCGGGAAAAACTTTTTGTGACATTTTTGCTATGCTTTTTGGGGGGCCCATGTGTCAAAATGAATGAAATGGCTGGGAGAGCTGTACTCTATCTGTGGTAGCCCCATACAGATTGAATAGTGCAGGAGGGCGCATGCTGGGCCACTTCATTCATTTCAGGGTAGGGGCCTCCAGTTCTCATGATTGGTGGAGGTTTCGGTGCCCCTGTGGATAGGGGATAACTTTTTATAACTATTAAAGCCAACAGGTGCATTTTATGATTTTTTTTTCTTCGCTTTTGGTTATTTTTTTGGATGAATAGCATTTTTTCTTGAAAATGCAGCATGATCTTGATATGAATTTTTAGCTGTATACGGGAAATAAACACCTAAATACAAAACACATGGAAAAAACGTAACAAAAAAAAAGCAAAACAAAAAAGAAACCACAAATTTCATTGCATTCTCCTACAAAAAAAAGTGTGTGTGAATAAATAATAAATTGCAATTTGTTGTGGAATCCATAACAATTTACTGTACAGTATGGGATAGTGCACTACAGGTAGATATTTTATTAGTCTGGCCCTCTACCTAAACCTAGAGCTTACTGCTAGGGTCCTTTTAGGCCTCTTTCACACTAGCGTTAGCACGGATCCGGCACCTAAAGGGTGCCAACGGATCCGTGCTAACGCTATACATGTGTGGAGCCGGAGCAGCGCTCCGGCCCCACACATGACACACATTGAAACAAGACACAGACATACATACAAACAAACATACAGACATACATACAAACATACAGACATACATACATACTCACATACTCCAGGGACGCCGGCAGAACGTCTTCACGCGCCTCCTGCGCGCAGTGATTACGATTCCCCACAGCGCCCTCTGCTGGGCGCAGTGGGGAAACATCATAGCTGCACGCAGGAGGCGCGTGAAGACATGCTGCCGGCGTCCCTGGAGCATGTGAGTATGTATGTATGTTTGTATGTATGTCTGTATGTATGTTTGTATGTATGTCTGTAGCCGGATCCGGAATGACCTCCCATTGCAAATCAATGGAGGACAGATCCGGATTACTGGTGTGTCCACACCAAACAGATCCGTCCCCATTGACTTGCATTTGGGTTCATTCCGGATCCGTCTTGGTGCGGATGCCTGGACCGGAGAGCAAACCGCAGCATGCTGCGGTTTGTTCTCCGGTCTGAAGACGGAACGGAATGCTTTCAGGAGCATTCCATTGTCTTCAGTTCAGTTTTGTCCCCATTGACAATGAATGGGGACAAAACTGAAGCGTTTTTTTCCGGTATTGAGCCCCTATAACGGAACTCAATACCGGAATTTAAAAACGCTAATGTGAAAGTAGCCTTAGATGTGCAGATATTCTGGCCCATGAGAGCCTATCACTGATAACAGCATGTATATCAGTGCTTGTTATCTGTATTTATATGCAGCAATTATCGTTTGTATGTAGATAAATGATCAGTAATATGATTGTTTGCCCCCACCAGTTTTCATTCATCATGCACACACCCCCTATTTACGCAGGAAGATATGCTGCCAGCAAGGAAACATTTTTAATGTTGGATAAAAAATGCAATTACCTGACAAACATGTTTGCTTTTTGTAGCTTACGAATGTTCATTCATCATCACCATCTTGTATAACAGGGCATTAAGGGTAATGGTCTCTTTATATGGGACGAGGATCTAACAGACTTTCTGGAAGGAAGCGTTCCTTCCTGACAATCTGCTGATCGCTTACGAGGAGACTGGTGCATTTACATGCACTGATCTCCTCCACAGTATAGGGAGGAGCGATCGCTAATGCCATTGCTCTTTCCCCTACTGCCTCATTGTTTCCCGGCAGCACATCGTGTTTACACAGCACTATATGCCGCTGGGAAACGATGAACTTTTGTGCTGCACAAAAGATACAATTACCCGATGAACAAACGTTGCTCGTTTGGCGGGTAATCGGCAGTGTATTTACACCGCCTGATCATCACTAATAAGTGTTACTAGTAACCAGGGGCTAACTGGGAACTTAAAGTGGCCCTGGAAAAAATACTAAAAGTGTCCCTGTTTTGTAGTTGGGTCCAAATTGATGGAAGGCAGGGTCAGAAATACCATATTGTGGCACATTATACCTCCTCAACAGAGCCAAATACCACAGTCCATGACAAAGTACTGCCAGCAGCACTAAATACATCACCAAAAACTCCGCAGGGCTCAGGCTGTCCCCTGGGCATCGGCCCACTGGGAAATTTCCCTGTAAGGTCTATGGCCAATCCGCCCCTGCTAGTAACGCTGGTTAGTAATGATCTGTTCAATTGTCATAACACTGTGAAATCAAAGTCCATAAAAAAAGCATTGAGTAGCTTGCTAATCTCTTCATAATCACTGCAGTCAAGTGAGTCGCTTGGCCGGACAAAAAGTCCTGCATGCACAGTTCTCGTATGGCTGAAGCTGGTACTTCTGCCAGAAAGCGACTGGATCACCGCCAGATCCCATTATAGTTAATGGCGTCTGGTGGTGGCTATGTCCAGCAATGCCGATCTGGTGAACTCCAGCATGAACTGCCTGCCAGATCCCATTATAGTCAATGGCATCTGGTGTTGGCTATGTCCAGCAATGCCGATCTGGTGAACTCCAGCAGGAACTGCCTGCCAGATCCCATCATAGTCAATGGTGTCTGGTGGTTGCTATGTCCAGCAATGCCGATCTGGTGAACTCCAGCAGGAACTGCCTGCCAGATCCCATTATAGTCAACGGCATCTGGTGGTGGCTATGTCCAGCAATGCCGATCTGGTGAACTTTAGCAGGAACTGCCTGCCAGATCCCATTATAGTCAATAGCATCTGGTGGTGGCTATGTCCAGCAATGCCGATCTGGTGAACTCCAGCATGAACTGCCTGCCAGATCCCATTATAGTCAATGGCGTCTGGTGTTGGCTATTTCCAGCAATGCCGATCTGGTGAACTCCAGCATGAACTGCCTGCCAGATCCCATTATAGTCAATGGCGTCTGGTGTTGGCTATGTCCAGCAATGCCGATCTGGTGAACTCCAGCATGAACTGCCTGCCAGATCCCACTATAGTCAATGGCGTCTGGTGTTGGCTATGTCCAGCAATGCCGATCTGGTGAACTCCAGCATGAACTGCCTGCCAGATCCCATTATAGTCAATGGCGTCTGGTGGTGGCTATGTCCAGCAATGCCGATCTGGTGAACTCCAGCATGAACTGACTGCCAGATCCCATTATAGTATATGGCGTCTGGTGGTGGCTATGTCCAGCAATGCCGATCTGGTGAACTCCAGCAGGAACTGCCTGCCAGATCCCATTATAGTCAATGGCATCTGGTGGTGGCTATGTCCAGCAATGCCGATCTGGTGAACTTTAGCAGGAACTGCCTGCCAGATCCCATTATAGTCAATAGCATCTGGTGGTGGCTATGTCCAGCAATGCCGATCTGGTGAACTCCAGCATGAACTGCCTGCCAGATCCCATTATAGTCAATGGCGTCTGGTGTTGGCTATTTCCAGCAATGCCGATCTGGTGAACTCCAGCATGAACTGCCTGCCAGATCCCATTATAGTCAATGGCGTCTGGTGTTGGCTATGTCCAGCAATGCCGATCTGGTGAACTCCAACATGAACTGCCTGCCAGATCCCACTATAGTCAATGGCGTCTGGTGTTGGCTATGTCCAGCAATGCCGATCTGGTGAACTCCAGCATGAACTGCCTGCCAGATCCCATTATAGTCAATGGCGTCTGGTGGTGGCTATGTCCAGCAATGCCGATCTGGTGAACTCCAGCATGAACTGACTGCCAGATCCCATTATAGTATATGGCGTCTGGTGGTGGCTATGTCCAGCAATGCCGATCTGGTGAACTCCAGCAGGAACTGCCTGCCAGATCCCATTATAGTCAATGGCATCTGGTGGTGGCTATGTCCAGCAATGCCAATCTGGTGAACTCCAGCAGGAACTGCCTGCCAGATCAGTTAAACGCAGATGTGAATGGGCACTTACTCCATCTCTATACAATGTGTTTGGCAATTTCTGGTTATTGCAGCTTTTTCCCATTCACTTGAATGGGACTGAGATGAGGTAACCAGATACAGCCACTACACAGTGTACAGAGCTGTGCCTGGTTCTGGTGGGGTGCCAAGTATTGAGTACTGCCATTCTAATATTGATGATTTATCCTTTTTAAAACCGCTTTAGGGTACAGCCAAACAGGATGTACATGTAGTACCAGCAATGTGGATGACATTTTAAGAAATCTCATCCATGCACTAGGAAAAAAATTGTGTAGCATAAATTTACCCGTGGCTGGATTTTAAATCTGAAGGATGTCAATTTATGCTGTGAATTTTACTGTTTGCATAGGGTGAAGTCCATTGCAAATCCTTAGCAAATTCTGTAACAAAGCTGTGACTATAACCTTAGTCAGCAATTTCACTGTCATTTTCCCTTCTAGTGATTAAATTGCTCCTGCACATTCTAAACTATTCACTTGACTGTAGCAATTTTAAAGAAATTTTCAAGTTATTTTCAAGTGATTTTTTGTAGTGTGCTAAGAAGTCTAGGACTAGCATAATAGTAGAGTTGTCCATAGCAAACGTTCACATCTCTCTATTTATTTTATAATCTGCACTAATAAAAATGAATAGTGGAATTAAATTGGTTTCTAAAGACCAGGGCTTCTAAAACTTTTGGATCTACACAAGTTTGGGTCTGCATAACATGGTGATTTGTCTACTGAGCCTAATATAATATTAAAATAAGCCCAAAATGATTCACTTATGTTAATAAATCAGAAATGGCAATAACCAAAGGACTGAGCATTTTATGGCCACTTCTGTGAAAAGTGTCTCCCCAGCTATAGACTAGAACTGTGCTTGTCTTCTGCAATGCACCCTGCAGTGAAATTTGCTTTATTTGGTCATGCTCATCACTCCATTCAATATGTAAAGTATACCATGAACACAGTGAGGACAAAAAAAAGTGTAATACATGAAACAACCAATCATACAATGACATGTGTTACCTCCCCAACAGCACCAAATACCACAATACAGCTTAAAATACCACCCAGCAGCTCCAAACAAATACCAAAGTGGCAGCAGCATTATCCTTTCCTCCTCTGGCAGCAGGATTGTCTCCCCCACTGGAAGCATTGCCCTTGTCCAACCCTTTTCCTCTTGTAGCAGCACTGTACCCCTTTTCCACCCCTTCCTCATTGGCAGCAGCATTGTCCCCATTTGCACCCCTTTTCTACTGGTAGAAGTATTGTGCACCTTCACAACCATCTTCATTGATATTGCATTGTCCGCCTTCCCAGACCGGCATGAACACAGGTGATGCTGGAGGTGGAAGGGAGAGTGTCAGGAGCTCACCAGTCTTGTCTCTTACCTCCTCCGCTGTTCTACCCTTCAGGTTGCTTCTGAACTATTCTCTGGGAGAAAGGCCTTTGCTGTTATGTTCATGTGAACATGATGTCACCACAGATCATTCACCCCTTCTAGCCACAGTAAAGGACATGTGGGGGGTTGGCATTATCAGTTCAATTTCTGAATCTTGAATCTCCATGGCAGGCAGCCCACTGACTGACAATCCAGCCAGTAATCTGCCTGATGTGGGCCTGATTGTAGCCGCAGCCCTGAAACTGTGGTCTGGATTCATGGATCATCCCTACATCCCCAGCATTTTGAAGCAAGAGGTATCCACATTGCAAAAAAAGTGAGTGCAAAATAGTGTGGGTGCTGCACGTGGACATATAGCATACCATGGAAGATGGCATCAATGTGTGTGTAATTTCCATTTTGTTAGATATTGTCTCACTTTTGTTGGCTGCAAAAGGCAGCTGCTCATGAGGACAAGTGGCCTGGTCTAAAGACAATAGAGACTGGGGGAGATTTATCAAAACTGGTGTAAAGGAAAACTGGGTTAGTGGCTCCTAGCAGCCAATCAGATTCCACCTTTCTCATTCATTGTTTCTGAACAATGAAAGGCGGAATCTGACAGTTTTCCTTCGCACTAGTTTTGATAAATCTTTCCCACTGTATTCAACAGTTGGGTAGCACAGGGATGGAGCGGATGCGTGTCAGGGCCCGGCAAGTTTACTAAAGCCTCATTCACACATCAGTGTTTTTGTCAGCGATTTCCATCAGTGATCCAAAACCAGGATTGGAGCCTCCACAGACATAAGGTATAAGGGAAAGACCTGCTCCCGTTCTGTGTTTAGAGCCGCCCCTGGTTTTGGCTCACAATCACTGATGGTTGAATGAGACTTAACATTTACGCCTGGAAACAGTCTCCCTGTTCTAGAATAATCAACGCGACTGATTCATTTTACCTATGGAGCGACAGCTGCTGTCCAAAGGATTATAAAAGGTTGTATGCGGTCTTGTGGACGCTCAATAGTTAAATCAATCAAAATCAATACTTGCAGTGTAGCCCACTAACTGATGCACCCCAGAAACAGCTAATGATGGAAATAAACAGCAACTACAGGAGCAAGACCGTAGTTCCCAGCCTGAAACTGTCATCTGGATTCATGGACTGTCCCTACTTTTTGCATTTTGGAAAAATGTGCCAACTTTTCTAAAATCTCAACTGCAAATAAACTACATGGATGCTGTAAGTACATCTGGAGAAATACTATATTGTGGAAAATATAATAATATTTTGTACCCCCCCTTCTGAGCTGTAAAATGTATTTGTTGACAAGTACAACAGTACAATATATGACCAGCGGCACAGTGTAGAGTATAAGAGGGCACAGTACAGGATATAACTAGGAGCACTGTACAGGTTATGGTAAGGGGGCACAATACAGGATATAAGAGGGCATAGTACAGGTTAGTAGGAACAGTACAGGGGTATCTCCTTATACTCCTGTAATATGCCGTCCTACACGTTATTATAATGGAGCATAGTGCAGGGAATAGGACACAGGGCAGGGGGCACAGTACAGGGTGGTGGACAAATACACGGTAGTGGGCCCAGTACAGCATAGTGTGCACAGTACAGGTCGGGGGCACAGTACAGAGCAGCTGGCACAGTACAGGTCAGGGGGGCACAGTACAGCACAGGGAGCACAGTACAGCATGGTGTGCACAGTATAGGTCAAGGGGCACAGTACAGGGCAGGAGGGGCACAGTACAAGGCAGGGGGGCACAGTACAGGGCAGAGGGCACAGTACAGGGCAGGGGGGCACAGACTCACCATTTTAGGTCAGGCTGGCAGTGAGTTCTAAGCAGGAGGTCGGCAGAAGGCTGCAGTGGTGCTCAGAGGACTGAGACAGCGCTGCTGCTCATGGTTGCTCCAGCTTCTTGGCTGTCTGTTACAGCCAGAGCAGGAGATCAGCTGCGCTACATGAGAGGCAGGCAGGCAAGAGAGGCAGTAGGCTGGCTGGGCAGGCGGGCAGTCACATCCAGGGTCCACATGGTGCTTCTTGTGGTGTGGAGCACGCTCTGTTTGTCAGTTGAAATGATTGATGGAGAAGCAGCTTCCACTCTCTGCTGCTCCACCAATCAGATAACAGAGTGCAGCAGCGCAGAGGAGAGGTAGGAGAATCCCTCTCTCCCCTCTCCTCTTGTTTAAGTATGCAGCGTTACAGCCCCCAACTCTCCTCAGACGGGGAAATATAAAATAAATGAAAAATCATTAAAATATGGCCCTGCTGGCCACAGCCCTGCTACTGCTCCCGGGCCCCTACTGAGCTGGGGCCCCAAAACAGTTGCTTCCCCTGCTTCCCCGATAGCTACACCACTGTTCATAGCATAACAACTCCATACAGTAACAGGATAACACCTCCATACAGTGACTGGATAGCACCACCATACAGTGACTTGATAATGCCGCCATACAATGACTGGATAACACCGCCATACAGTGACTGGATAACAGAGTATAAGGGGGCACAGTACAATATATGACCAGTGGCACATTGTAGAGTATAAGAGGGCACAGTACAGGATATAACTAGGAGCACTGTACAGGTTATGGTAAGGGGGCACAATATAGGATATAAGAGGGCATAGTACAGGTTAGTAGGAACAGTACAGGGGTATCTCCTTATACACCTGTAATATGCCGTCCTACACGTTATTATAATGGGGCATAGTGCAGGGAATAGGACACAGGTCAGGGGGCACAGTACAGGGTGGTGGACACATACACGGTAGTGGGCCCAGTACAGGGCAGGGGGCACAGTACAGCATAGTGTGCACAGTACAGACCAGAGGGCACAGTACAGAGCAGATGGCACAGTACAGGTCAGGGGGGCACAGTACAGCATAGGGAGCACAGTACAGGGCAGGGGGCACAGTACAGGGAAGGGGGTACAGTACAGGGCAGCTGGCACAGTACAGGTCAGGGGGTGCACAGTATAGGGCAGGAGGGGCACAGTACAGGGCAGGGGGCACAGTACAGAGCAGAGGGCACAGTACAGGGCAGGAGGGCACAGTACAGGGCGGGGGGCACAGTACAGGGCAGGGGGACACAGTACAGGACAGAGGGCACAGGGCAGGGAGGCACAGTACAGGACAAAGGGCACAGTACAGGGCAGGGGGGCACAGACTCACCATTTTTGGTCAGGCTGGCAGTGAGTTCTAAGCAGGAGCTGTCTGTTACAGCCAGAGCAGGAGATCAGTGGCGCTACATGAGAGGCAGGCAGGCAGGCAAGAGAGGCGGTAGGCTGGCTGGGCAGGCAGGCAGTCACATCCAAGGTTCACATGTTGCTTCTTGTGGTGTGGGAGCACGCTCTGTTTGTCAGTTGAAATGATTGGTGGAGAAGCAGCTTCCGCTCTCTGCTGCTCCACCAATCAGATAACAAAGTGCAGCAGCGCAGAGGAGAGGTAGGAGAATCCCTCTCTCCCCTCTCCTCTTGTTTAAGTATGCAGCGTTACAGCCCCCAACTCTCCTCAGACAGGGGAAATATAAAATAAAAGAAAAACCATTAAAATATGGCCCTGCTGGCCACAGCCCTGCTACTGCTCCCGGGCCCCTACTGAGCTGGGGCCCCGAAACAGTTGCTTCCCCTGCTTCCCCGATAGCTACGTCACTGTACATAGCATGACATAACATTACATGACATAACATAAAAAAATAATGCAATTTTCATTTAGATCTCAATTATAATTAAAGGGGTTATCCAACACCTATTATGCCCCTCAAAATGCCTGGGGTCCTCATACAGGTTATACTTACCCTGCTCATGGGCACCCGCGTTGTTCCTGATTCCTGCATGGCCGCCGCTGCATCTCCCCATCATGAGGATCAAAACATATGGGGGAGCTAGGAGGCAGCTAATAGCAGGCCACGATGGGGATTAGCCTCCCTAGCTTCACCCAAAATGGCAGGGAGGCTCGTCCCCTCACGGCCTGCTATTGGCTGTACTCCCACCCCACGCTCCCACTTTTTGATGTTTTTGATTTTTTGATCCTTACGACGGGGAGAGGCAGCAGCGGCGGTCGTGCAAGCATCAGGAGAGATGCAGGTGCTGGGGAGCAGGGTAAGTATAACCTGTATGAGGTGTCCGGGTATTTTGGGGGCATTATGGTTGTTGGATAACCCCTTTAATGTTTAATTATTTACTGGTTTAATGTGGAACAGCAACTAGGATTTATTTTACCGCTCTGTGTTACTAGCTAAGAGAAGAATCTATTTGGATCTTCTCAGGTTGGGGTGTCCTGCACTGTCACCGAGAAATCTACAGAAACGCTGATACTTATTAATGATAAAACATGAGAACTTCCCTCACAGCATTGTAGTAAAGAGGACGCCCCCAGTCCCAGGAGCATAGAGAAGAAAATAGAAAACACAAGGAGGTATGTTTTTTTGTTTTTTATTTAGGGGATTTGGGGTTGGGGTAGGATAATTTATGTATTTTTTTATTTAGGGGAAAAGAAGGGAAAGGAAAGTTTTTTTTGTTTGTTTTTTTAGGGTTTTTGTATTTTTCTTTTTTTTTTATTTTGGGGTAGGTGTAAAGGGGAAAACAGGGAGCAATGGTAGGCTCCGCTGGTAGGCACATTCTTCTTCCTCTACTGCTGGAGGCCAATAGCTGGTATCTATATCTGCTCTTTCCAGGCTTGGCGGGGACTCTGGTGCTGTCCATGTAGACAGGTGCTGTTATCAAATGCTTCTCTGGTGTTTGTAGAAGCCAAGTCCTCCAAAACCACAGCCTTTAGAAAAGCATGCAGGGCCTGAGCAGGATCTTCAGCATCAGAAGAAGCAGCACATTCTTTGGAAAGGGGTATTTTTTTCTGTTTTTTGTTTGTTTGTTTGTTTGTTTTTATATATATTAATTTTGTTATTTTTATCTCCTGGTCACACTCTTCTCCTTGTACTGCATTTGGCCCATAGCTGGATGTACATTTGCTTTTTCCATCTTGATGGGGACTCTGGCACAGATGAAAATGTCCCAAGTTTTCCCCAAATTCTCAGTATTTGGAAAAGTATGCAGAGCCAGTGCAGGATCTTTAGTCTTGGAAGAAGAGGTGCTCAATAAGGAGATTCAATAAGGATATGTCCTCTTTCTAGAGGCGCCAGGACTGAATTCATTGATGACATTTTGGTGGCTGAGTCCATACGCTGCTTTCCTGGCTGGACCATAGTTCTCTCTCTTGTTCGATGGAGTATGATGACTTGTAGATGGAAGGTCATCATTTTGGCTGGTGGTCAGGAGATGTAATCTGCCCCCACAAAACCTGCAATAAGCTTTATTTTGAGCGATGGTTCTAAAACGCCCAAAGCTGTGGAGACAGAGAAATTACTGGTTAATAGGCAGAAATGGATAAAGTCATTACAGGACAGATGTGAACTGTATCAACAATGGAAAATCTCTGCCAATATATGAATAACGGGCTACAGGAAAACAGCCCCAGCACAAAATATAGAATATGCAGCATCTTTACCCCTTTTACCCATAAAACAGCTCCAGACGTCAGTCTACTGAGGTAATAGTAACTTACAATAAAATACCAGCAGCAGGATCAACCCTGAAGTCATCCCATAGTAATTGTGCTTTATAAGTCTAATATCTCTTACCTGTGATGACACAAGGAGCATTGGTAGGTGAACTTGTATTTGATATTATATGAGTGGTAAATGTCCACCTTTGGCAGCTCCGGATGCACATAGGTTACTTTCTGGGCATACGTCATCCATAATGGACCATGTCCAGCCTGTAGATCTCCATCAATAAGCCAGCAGGCAGCATGACACATCTCATGGGCTAATGTGTCTCTTACTCGGTCTAAAGAGAAAAGAATTTATATGTACAATAAGTATAAAAGACGTCTTACATCCCGAGTAGCCGCCTGTTACTTCTATCACAGGTGGGACATTTCATAGCAGCTTCTACCCCGTATACAGGGTGTTATATGAAGCTGTAAGATGGAGGTGATGTGAGACCTACCTGCAGAATCACAGACTTTCTCAGACAGTTCGATGATGGAATATCGCTCCTTACCATCCTGCACATTATTGCAACAACCACCTGTAGATGTTAGTCTTTTACTCCAGGTTATTTGTAAGTCCTGAGGGAGCTAAAGAAGAGGAAAGAGAAAACAAAGTCCATTAAATCTAAACTTCATTCACTGACATACAGCAAGGAATAGAAGTAGAGGTCCCCCTTAAGAGAAAACATATTTCCATGGTTCTCTCAAGGTAATAAGGACCTTGTGGACATGTCATCTAGAGACTGATAATAGGATACCTTGTTTTCAAAGATGGTTCTGTTGTAGAGATGGAACAATCTTCTTACAAGCTCCTCCTTTAACTCCTGGAAAAAGGTGGTGTAAGTGGATGTGGGCGATGTGATATCTTTAAGGAAACAGCCACGAGTATTACACAGTGGTCTCCTGAAAAGAAAGCAGAAAGAATATTAATCATCAAGCCTTAGGTCCAGTCTCAGAACATCTAAATATCTATTCTGTCACTTATCCCACAATATGAAGTGGAAATTACATTTATCCCACCACCAGCAAGAGAATACAGGGGCCTTTACCATAGTAAATAATAAACTGACATATCTCACCTTTCCTCTGGAGTGGATCTCTCCGCACATTCAGATGGTGCTTTTTCTGTACAGAAATGTGAAGTAATAAGAGTGAACAATATGGTATTAAATACTATGCAAAGATAATGGCTGTAAGTAGGGGATAAGAGGAGCAGGTAGGCCCTTGGACTTTGAGTACACAGCCAAATATATATTTAGTTAAACTTGAATGATATCAAACTGACCTGTGACATCAGTGCCTGGTGTAATGGTGGATTCACCATTGCTGTCACTGATGGTAATTGGAGAGTCCCTCTCTATAGAGGTATCGGGAGACCCTGTATCAGTCCTTATCCCTATGAACAATAGATAACAGGACAGAGAATTGAGAAATGTCTAAGCAAAAACAGTCCAGCTCACCTGCAGCATAGATATGCACCTTGCACGGACAGCCTGAGCAAAGGCCTGAGATCCAAGAGAAGGGAAAAATCCAGCAACGGTGAGGTGTTATTTCAGGCGCTTTATTTGAAAATTCAGAACAGCCAAGTGCAGTGTATAGACTCCAAAAACAGTTTACGCTTTTTGGACATTCCTGTCCGAAACGCGTAAACTGTTTTTGGAGTCTATACACTGCACTTGGCTGTTCTAAATTTTCAAATAAAGCGCCTGAAATAACACTTCACCGTTGCTGGATTTTTCCCTTTAATTGAGAAATGTCCTCTGTCCAATAACATAAACCTGGATTGTAACTGGAAAACACAGTGATTTATAACTTACTTTTAGGTGTGGAAGATTCTCCACATTGAGAGTCATCATCATCATCAGATGTTACGTCATTGGCTCTGTGAAAATAAATGTAGAAAGATATATCAGCCGCTGAGATGCTATCTTAGGGCTTTAAAAATACATTAAATGGTTGCGAAGTCATGGTACAAGTCAGTAGATCAGCAACCAATAACCAAATGATCTGGTGTAGACCGATGACCTCAGTAAAAGTGACTCCCATTGAGGCCTCAGCTGCTTGGCTCTTTGATTTGCCCATTATTAGAGGTGTATTAATTATTTTTCATACCTGGTGACAACAACACCAATGACGCTGCTTGATGATGGTATTGGTGTATCTGAGGAATGAAAAGTAAAATGTGTATAATAACAGTAAGTAAAACTCAACAGCTAAACAGTAAGTGAATCATCCGCACACATCTACACAGCAATCCACCCAGAATCTGTCCATATTCACACTGACACTATAATGTAAGTCATCTCATGGACATCTATGGTTGGAGAAACATCCCAAACGTCCAGCTAAGATCCGATCTTTCTGTTTCCTATGAAAAGCCCTTAATAAAAGCACTGTACCTGGTTGTCCAGATAAGATGGTGGTGGTGAAGCCATTTTCGTCCTCTAGTCTTGGAGACCTAGGAGCCGGCTTCTTTTTTGGATGAGTCTGTAATAATAAGGAAACATGAAATGAAGAACTGCACAATGGTCCCACTTATGGAATTCACAATCCCAATGCTAATTATGACTGCCATGTGTTTGCTATTGTCCTGGTGTATACTATGCAGATGAGGTCAGGACTGTTATAATATATCCCCAGTCTAGAATTATAGTTTTGGCCCAGTATGTTTATACTATAGCATATAATCTTAAGTAAGTGTCACTTACCTGATGGAAATCCTCATCCTCGCTGCTGTCCGATGAGTCGAACAGAACGATAATTCGCTTCCAGCGCTTTCGTTTTGCCATATTTGCAAAAAAATCGCACAGAACGATCCTCGCTCTGCAAACGCCTACAGAAACCCTCAATGGAACTTTGGGTGA
Organism: Rhinella marina; assembly: GCA_900303285.1. Taxonomy (NCBI): domain Eukaryota; kingdom Metazoa; phylum Chordata; class Amphibia; order Anura; family Bufonidae; genus Rhinella; species Rhinella marina. The sequence continues at coordinate 14,309 of ONZH01020173.1, forward strand.
CTGGGCTTTTTATGCTTTCCCATTTGTGACATCATTAGAATCTCTTTATTGCTTATGTGATATTATAACATCATCACATGGACATTACTGGTCATGTGACATGGGGGCTTTGATGTTACCACATATACATTACTATATAGAATAAAGCTATAGGATAAAAATGAAGACTATTTGTACTCCATCCATTGGCGATATTGCAGCGGGGTGGATTATTATAACACAGACGTGATTGGTGTCAGGATGACATATCTCTACATTTTCAGGCTGTGGGATCGCTGCTGTTTACTTATTACTTCATTTTAAAAAAAGCAATTTTTAATACATTTTCATCTTTATTGAATTTTACAATATAAGAATAAATGAGCGAAGATGTCCAATCAATGGCGTCCATAATACAAGATTATTACTGACTATACATAATCACCTTTGTGTATTAATAAAATGTTTAACTTAAAGGCGTTGTCCAAGTCATTAAATAATCAGCCATGACATCTAATGTGATAAAATAATATCTATTCATCTATCTTATTCCTCATTACTTCCAGTGCTGTCCCTACAACCCCCATGGCCGATACAACCATGACATCATCTTCTTGGCTACAGCAGTGACATGCTTGTATAGCCCTGACAACACTGCAGCCATTCACTGGCCTTAGCAGTATATGGCACATGACCACTGAAGCCAGTAATTGGCTGCATCAACCATGTGGAGTATATGAGGATGTAATCACTGAGGATGGCTTGACTTTACTTTATATTCCACGTAACCACTGCAGCCTCAGTGGCCAGGTGTCATATGTTGCTGAGTGATGGGCTGCAGACATGTCGGGGAATATGGGCACAGCAAGGCTCTAAAAAAGATGACATCATGGCTTTACTGGGGGAGAGGATCATAGATGCAGCACTAGAAGCAGTGGGAGATAAAATAGGTAATTATTAGAGATGAGCAAGCATGCTTGTCCGAGCTTGGTGCTCGTTCGAGTATTAGGGTACTCGTATGTGCTCGCTGCTCGGACGAGTATCTTGCCATGCTCGAGGAAATGGCAACTTCCGCATCGTGCTTTTTAGGCGCCTAAAAACACAGCCAATCACAAGCCAGGAGACTCTGCGGTACACCCAGCATCACGTGGGGCCCTTACATGTCGATAGCAGGGGTTGGCTGGCCTGATCAGGTGACCCTGGAATATACTACCGACTGGCCGCGGTGCTCGGCTCAGATGCCTTCTGGATGTCGTTAGGGATAGAGCTGCTGCCTTTCAGGGACAGTGTTAGGGCCTGCATTTAGTTCTCTGTTAGGCAGGGATCACCCACAAAGAACCCAACAGCCCTTCTAAGGGCTAGAAGACATTTTTTTTTTTTTGTCTCCTGGCTTGGCTGGCTGGCTGGCACTAGTAGTACAGCTATCGCCATGTATAACCCCCTTTTATTTTTTTATGTTATATCTCATTGATACAAATCCATTGCACACAGCAGTGTGGAACCATTCTGTGTGTCACAGTTCAGTACACTCACTATTTTCTATCCAGGTGACACTTTCTGTATGTCACCGAATACAACCAAGTTATTTGCTGCCTGTCACGTGTATGGCTTCATCCCCAAAATCTCTGTGCGACATTTGTCTGGGTCGCAGTCTAAATAGCTACCGTCAGTAGGGTGTCAGTCAGCTGTACGATAGTTTCTGCACGTCACGTTCCCAAAAAAACAAAACAAACAAAAAAAAATATTAAAACAAAATATAGAAAAAAAATTAGTTTTTTTGTTGTTTTAGCTGAGTGATACAAATCCATTTCACACAGCTGCGTGTAACCTTTCTGTGTGTCACAGTTCAGCACACTCTTTCCAATCCGTATTTTCTGTCCAGGTGACACTTTCTGTACGTCACCGAATACAACCAAGTCATTTGCTACCTGTCACGTGTAAAGCTTGATCCTAAAAATCTCTAAAAATCTCTGTGCGACATTTGTCTGGGTCGCAGTCTAAATAGCCACCGTTAACAGGGTGTCAGTCAGCTGTACGATAGTTTCTGCACGTCACGTTCCCAAAAAAACAAAACTAAAAAAAAAATATTAAAACAAAATATAGAAAAAAAATTAGTTTTTTTGTTGTTTTAGCTGAGTGATACAAATCCATTTCACACAGCTGTGTGTAACCTTTCTGTGTGTCACAGTTCAGCACACTCTTTCCAATCCGTATTTTCTGTCCAGGTGACACTTTCTGTACGTCACCGAATACAACCAAGTCATTTGCTACCTGTCACGTGTAAAGCTTGATCCTAAAAATCTCTGTGCGACATTTGTCTGGGTCGCAGTCTAAATAGCCACCGTTAACAGGGTGTCAGTCAGCTGTACGATAGTTTCTGCACGTCACGTTCCCAAAAAAACAAAACTAAAAAAAAAAATATTAAAACAAAATATAGAAAAAAAATTAGTTTTTTTGTTGATTTAGCTGAGTGATACAAATCCATTTCACACAGCTGCGTGTAACCTTTCTGTGTGACACAGTTCAGCACACTCACTCCAAACCGTATATTCTGTCCAGGTGACACTTTCTGTACATCACAAAATTAAACCAGACTGAACAAGTTTGTGGGTTTCAGTACACCAGGCCCATTTATTTTATTTTTTTTATAGAATACACTTATATACAGAAAATGTTGAACCCCAGGGCTAAGGGTCGAGGACGAGGGCGTGGGCGTGGGCATTCAATTACTGCAGGGGGCAGAGGCCGTGGTCCTGGGCAGGGTGAGACACTCCTCTGGCTCCTCCACCTCAACCTCCTTCCCCCCAGTCTGCCCCCTCCCAGGAAAATTTGGAATGCGATCCGGCATACTCTGAGGAACTGTTTTCTGGACCCTTCCCAGAGTCACAAACCACTTCTCAGGTTGCTGCTGACCTCTTTCCCGATGCCCAAGTGTTCCAACTGTCGCAGTCTGTGGGTGATGATGATGATGACAATGTTGAGTTAGTGGAAGAAGTTTGTAAAGAGGTGTCGGACGATGAGGAGACACGGTTGTCAGACAGTGGTGAAGTTGTTGTAAGGGGAGGAATTCCGAGGGGGGAGCAGACTGAGGAATCGGAGGATGACGAGGTGACTGAGCCGAGCTGGGTTGATATGCCGAGTGAAGACAGTGCTTCTGAGGCGGAGGCGAGTGCTGCACCAGAACAGGTTGTAAGAGGCAGTGGTGTGGCCAGAGGGAGAAGCAGGGCCAGAGCTGGTGCATCAGCAGCAACTGTTTCACGTAGTGAAGCTCCCGTGGCGAGGCCTAGATGTTCGCAAGTCTGGAGGTTCTTTAAAGAAAGTGAGGATGACCGACGGACTGTGGTGTGCAACCTGTGCCACACCAGGATCAGCAGGGGTGCCACCACTACTAGCCTAACCACCACCAGCATGCGCAGGCATATGAGTGCTAAACACCCCACTCAATGGAACCAAGGCCGTTCACCACCTCCTGCGGGTCACACCACTGCTCCTTCCCCTGTGTCACTCGCTGCCTCTGCTAGTCAACCCCTGCGTCACTCACTGCCTCTGCTAGTCAACCCCCCTGACCAGGACCCCGGCACGAGCGCCTCCCGCCGGAAAACTACACCTTCGCCTCCACGATCCTCCACAGTGTCCACCAATGTGTCCCAGCGCAGCGTTCAGCTGTCTTTACAGCAGACGCTGGAGCGCAAGAGGAAATACAGTTCCACCCACCCACATGCCCAAGCCCTCAACGTCCACATCTCCAAATTGCTTAGCCTGGAGATGCTGCCCTATAGGCTGGTAGAGACCGAGGCCTTTCGCAATCTCATGGCGGTGGCTGCCCTCGGTATTCGGTCCCAGCCGCCACTATTTTTCCCGATGTGCCTCCCAGCCCTAC
>ONZH01020174.1:0-63298 GCA_900303285.1 Rhinella marina
ACATCGGTCTGTGCCGTGATGCCCTGTAACAGCTCTTGGGCTGTGTGCCTTTTGTCACCTAAGCTCAGCAGTTTGAGCACCGCTGCTGGCGCTTACTCACGGCACTGCTGCTGCGCCTAGAGCTACCGACTGAAGGTGCCGTGCCCACGGATGGTAATTCGGTGGAGGAGGAGGAGGGGTCGGAGGAGGAGGAGGCATAGTACGTCTGAGAGACCGTGACGAGGTAGGCCCCGCAATCCTCGGTGTGGGCAGTACATGAGCGGCCCCAGGGTCATTCTCGGTCCCAGCCTCCACCAAGTTAACCCAATGTGCCGTCAGTGAGATATAGTGTCCCTGCCCGGCAGCACTTGTCCACGTGTCCGTGGATAGGTGGACCTTCTCAGAAACAGCGTTGGTCAGGGCACGGATGATGTTCTGTGACACGAGCTGGTGTAGGGCTGGGACGGCACATCGGGAAAAATAGTGGCGGCTGGGGACCGAATACCGAGGGGCATCCACTGCCATGAGATTGCGAAAGGCCTCGGTCTCTACCAGCCTATAGGGCAGCATCTACAGGCTAAGCAATTTGGAGATGTGGACGTTGAGGGCTTGGGCATGTGGGTGGGTGGAACTGTATTTCCTCTTGCGCTCTAGCGTCTGCTGTAAAGACAGCTGAACGCTGTGCTGGGACACATTGGTGGACACTGTGGAGGATCGTGGAGGCGAAGGTGCGGTTTTCCGGTGGGAGGCGCTCGTGCCGGGGTCCTGGGCAGGGGGTTGACTAGCAGAGGCAGCGAGTGACACAGGGGAAGGAGCAGTGGTGGGACCCGCAGGAGTTGAATGGCCTTGATTCCATTGAGTGGGGTGTTTAGCACTCATATGCCTGCGCATGCTGGTGGTGGTTAGGCTAGTAGCACCCCTGCTGATCCTGGTGTGGCACAGGTTGCACACCACAGTCCGTCGGTCATCCTCACTTTCTTTAAAGAACCTCCAGACTTGCGAACATCTAGGCCTCGCCACGGGAGCTTCACTACGTGAAACAGTTGCTGCTGATGCACCAGCTCTGGCCCTGCTTCTGCCTCTGGCCACACCACTGCCTCTTCCAACCTGTTCTGGTGCAGCACTCGCCTCCGCCTCAGAAGCACTGTCTTCATTCGGCATATCAACCCAGCTTGGGTCAGTCACCTCGTCATCCTCCGATTCCTCAGTCTGCTCCCCCCTCGGAATTCCTCCCCTAACAACAACTTCACCACTGTCTGACAACCGTGTCTCCTCATCGTCTGACACCTCTTTACAAACTTCTTCCACTAACTCAACATTGTCATCATCATCACCCACAGACTGCGACAGTTGGAAAACTTGGGCATCGGGAACGAGGTCAGCAGCAACCTGAGAAGTGGTTTGTGACTCTGGGGAAGGGTCCAGAAAACAGTTCCTGAGAGTATGCCGGAACACATTCCAAATTTTCCTGGGAGGGGGCAGACTGGGGGATAGGAGGTTGAGGTGGAGGAGCCAGAGGAGTGCTCCCTTGGGTAACGTGGGTGGACTGCGTGGAAGACTGACTGGTGGACAAATTACTTGAAGCATTGTCCGCAATCCACGACATCAGCTGTTCGCACTGTTGTGGTTTCAACAGTCCTCTGTAGGAGTGTAGCTCTGCGGCGTTCCCCTGCTCCCTCATCAGCAGGTACTGTCTCACCCTGCCCAGGACCACGGCCTCTGCCCCCTGCAGTAATTGAATGCCCATGCCCACGCCCACGCCCTCGTCCTCGACCCTTAGCCCTGGGGTTCAACATTTTCTGTATATAAGTGTATGATATAAAAAAATAAAAATAAACGGGCCTGGTGTACTGAAACCCACAAACTTGTTCAGTCTGGTTTAATTAAGTGACGTACAGAAAGTGTCACCTGGACAGAATATACGGATTGGAGTGAGTGTGCTGAACTGTGACACACAGAAAGGTTACACGCAGCTGTGTGAAATGGATTTGTATCACTGAGCTAAAACAACAAATTCTACAAATTTTTTTTATATATTTTGTTTTCTATATTTTTTTGTAGTTTTGTTTTTTTGGGAACGTGACATGCAGGAACTATCGGAGACCTAACTCACACCCTGTTAAAGGTGGCTATTTAGACTGCAACCCAGACAAATGTCGCACAGAGATTTTTGGGATCAAGCTATATACGTGACAGGCAGCAAATGACTTGGTTGTATTCAGTGACGTACAGAAAGTGTCACCTGGACAGAAAATACGGATTGGAGTGAGTGTGCTGAACTGTGGCACACAGAAAGGTTACACGCAGCTGTGTGAAATGGATTTGTATCACTGAGCTAAAACAACAAATACAACTAATTTTTTTAATATATTTTATTTTGGATTTTTGTTTTTTTTGGAACGTGACATGCAGAAACTATCGTAGAGCTAACTGACACCCTACTGACAGTGGCTATTTAGACTGCGACCCAGACAAATGTCGCACAGAGATTTTTGGGATCAAGCTATACACGTGACAGGTAGCAAGAGACTTGGTTGTATTCAGTGACGTACAGAAAGTGTAACCTGGACAGAAAATAGTGAGTGTACTGAACTGTGACACACAGAATGGGTCCACACTGCTGTGTGCAATGGATTTGTATATATATGGCGATAGCTGCACTACTAGTGCCAGCCAGCCAAGCCAGGAGACAAAAAAAAATGTCTTCTAGCCCTTAGAAGGGCTGTTGGGTTCTTTGTGGGTGATTCCTGCCTAACAGAGAACTAAATGCAGGCCCTAATACTGTCCCTGAAACGCAGCAGCTCTATCCCTAACGACATCCAGACAGCATCTGAGCCGAGCACCGCGGCCAGTCAGTAGTATATTCCAGGGTCACCTGATCAGGCCAGCCAACCCCTGCTATCGACATGTAAGGGCCCCACGTGATGCTGGGTGTACCACAGAGTCTCCTGGCTTGTGATTGGCTGTGTTTATAGGCGCTAAAAAAGCACGATGCGGAAGTTGCCATTTCCTCGAGCATGGCGAGATACTCGTCCGAGCAGCGAGCACTTACGAGTACCCTAATACTCGAACGAGCACCAAGCTCGGACGAGTATGCTCGCTCATCTCTAATAATGACCCAAACTATACAATTACCATGTCATTTATCCTGTACAGTAATCACGGTAAAAAAAAAAAGAAAGCCAGAATTTCTGTGTTTTGCTTATTTTCCACAAAAAAAAAAAGAAATAAAAGGTGATCAGAAGTGTCATGTACCAGAAAATGATAGCAATGGAAATTATAAGTCAATCTGCAAAAATCAAACACTTACACAGCACTGTAATAAGAAAAATAATGAAAAAAAATAATGGGCTTGGGATGTGGTGATGCAAAATGTTGTAAAAAAAAAAAAAAAAAAAAAAAAAAAAAATATATATATATATATATATATATATATATATATATATATATATATATATATATATATATATATATTTGGTATCACTGTAAATGTAGTGACCCAGAGAATGAAGTTATCATATTATTTGTGCGACAAAATGAATGTTGCAAAATTTACAATGTAAATACTCAATGGCAGTTGGGTTGTTTAATTCCCCATTCCCTACCCAGAAAGCATTAATAAAATGAATCAATCCAAGCCGGTAGAGTATAGAAAAATGATGGCACTGCTCAAGAGCTTCCACTGTATTTCATTATATATGCACGAAAATAGCAGGTGCAGATAAAAGCACCGAAAGTGGGTACGGGTGTATAAAGCTATAAATGGTGCTCTATCCACTTAGAAACAGTCCATAATAAAGTCCAATCGAGGTATGAAAATGAATCAATGGATGGCACTCACCAGCTTCTTTCTTGGTTGCAAAACCTTCTTTATTAGCAATACTCACATACAGGGTGAGGGGGCAGACGCCAAGTACATCAAACAAGGAGCGGTTGGACTATAAAATGAATCAATAACTATGTTTACCTAAAACCGTGCCATGAAACCATGAAAAACTATAACTTGTCTCACAAAAAATAAGCCCTCATACAGCTACATCAATGGAAAATTAAAAAAGTTATAGCTCCTGTGACAATCAAAAAATGAAAAAAAAAAAAGATAAATGCTTGATCACTAAGGTCCAAAATGCAAGCAAGGGAAGGGGTTACCATTCGCTACCATGCCTATGCCCATAGTCACATATATTGCTGTCACTTTGACACTGCTAATGCTGTTTTGGCATTAAAGACCCTTGAAAGGGGCTGGATACAATCCTAGCCCTTTTGGCCCGGAAAGACTTTTGGGAAATTTGATTATTAATATTTTCCTGCAATCCTAGTAATGAAATCTAACTCTATAGAACATCCCAGTTATGTAAAGCTACTAGCAACCTAGCTCCTATTTAAAGAGATTCAAGTGGTGTAATAGAATATTGGAACATAAAAATCCCTTGTGGGCTTTGGACAGAGATGAATGATCTTTTCACGTGCGCTTTCACGTGAAAAATGTCAGAAATCCCATTCTTCAAATACCATTGGGGTTCATGTTAGGATAAATGCACGCATGCTAATTTATTGAGAATCTGTAGTGCGGATGATAGCAATCTTCTGTATCGCTAGATGCTCTTATAATCATTCAAGCAATAACCCATGAAATACACTGTAGTAAATGTAATCTCTCCTTTGAGGTCTCCTCATGTGTCTCCTTTTAAATGAAAGAATAAAATTAAAGCTTACATGTAGTCAGGGATTGTGTGAATGTAGAAACATTAGTAAATCTTTCCTGAGATTGGTAAGAATTCAACCATAATGCCAGGTTTCCTGATGCAGTTTTGGAAGCTAAAATCAGGTGTGGATCATAAAAGGAGAAAATGATGAGATGTTGTGTTGTGGTGTACCCCCGCAGGTCGTTGGTCCCCGAGGATTGGTAAAGTGGATAGGTGGTTTGAGGAATCAGGCCAGAAGTAAAAGAATAGAAGTATCTTTAGTATAAAAGTATCTTTAGTCAGTGTAAAAAAACAACTGATAGTATATCCAGCAGTAGTTTGGAAAAAGTGTAATTTCTATCCCCAGATGATGAGGTGTGGTGGCTGGCAAGTGGCAGATAATGGCATCTCTTTTTCTGGCTAACAGCTGTGTGCTGGCATTTGTGGCTATGGGTTTCCACTGTGAAAATGCAGGCTTTTATGAATTGTCCTGGACCGGATGTGATATAGATGATGGGTGTCTGAGCTGTTGTCCCTCACCTGTAGCAGGGCCCCAATAGCTGTGATTACTGCTCACTATCCTGTTTGTAAATGCTGTAGCTTTGAATGTATCTGTAGTTCTGTATTCTTGCAGTCTGTAGTAGTGGTGTCCAGAGAGATCTAATGCAGGTCCCAAAAACCCTTGAAGCAGGAGCAATTGGACTTGCTTCCTTACTCCTTACTAGTCTAGTTTAACATCCCTCCTCCTGGCAGGAAGAATGACCAGTCCTCTTCTACCAACAGGACAGGAATAGGGTGCTTAGTCCAATTCCTAATGCCAACTAATATCATACCATTCTGGGTATACATTACATAACATAACTATAAAAACTAAAAAAAAAACAAAAAAAAAAAACAACAATTGCAGATATCCCTAGGTGTGGGGTACTGCAGTGGCTTCCAAAACTGCACCAGGAAACCAGATTATATGGCCGAACCCTAACATTGCAGATTGAGAAACATTAAGGTTCATAGAAATATTGAAGATTGACAGCAGAAAAAGACCACATGGTCCTTCTAGTCTGTCCTTGTATTACTATCTTAGGATAGACATGTGCTGATTCCAGACAGGTTTTGTTCACTTACTGTTGATTTCCCAACGGCACACAGCCTAAACTACCTGTATATTTACTGGTATTGATTCTGATCTGTGTGGACGAGGTCAAGTTCAAAGCTGAAGTCAGGTAACAGAAGTTGCAATGGTACTCAAACGCTGGTGAAGGGTAGTAGGACCAATCACAGGCAATCTGTGACCAGCAGGTTGCCTGTTTAAATAGGCCAACAAGTGGGTCATGTGACTTGGCCAGTTTCACATGACCCTAATTACCATATTCAATATAGCTGAGTGCCGGCTTATCCACGCCGGCGCTCACATGCCCCACCTGCTCATTGCCTAGAGGATGGAGGACGCCGGCCGCACAGGTAAGCGCCCGCCGCCGGGTCCTCCCCCCTTGGTTACCAGGAATCAGGCACGACCATACTCTTTATAAAGCAAATACAGTAAGTGGTTGTGAATGGTAACTGCATTGTACTGCCATAACCATGTCCATGATCACACTACCACCATCTGTAATAGCTACAAATAATTTACAGGCTGTCTACTAACATCAGTGCTTGCTGAGCTCATTCGTCAGGAATTTCCTTTTGATTTAAGGGTTATCTATCTATCTATCTATCTATCTATCTATCTATCTATCTATCTATCTATCTATCTGTGTTTAGGTCTGTCTGTCTATCCATCTGCCCAGGGCTTCTTAACAGAGTGTAATATAGTTAGACTCTACATTGCCCTGAAGTTTGTAGGTCAAAAGCCCAGGAGAGGCTAGCTTTTAAGTGTAGGTCCTATATGTGGAAGCCACCATGTCGTTGATAGATGGAGAAGACACAATTTTGATCAAAACTGTGCGCAAAAAAAGCCTCTTATTAGCAGTGATGCAATTCAGATTTATTCATGTTTCCAAAGTTTGCATGTGCCTTTGTGCATAGAGCAGTATGCCTACAATATACCATCATGGCTGAGCAGCCCAACAGGAAAACTCACCAATATGTAGTATATGGAAGTGCTGGAGCATAGTGACTAGTGGGGCCCTGACCCCTCTCCCCCCTAGACAGCTCTGAAAGCGGTGGCAACCAGTCCTGCTCACATCCTAGGACAGGTTGCTGGTGGCCATTTTAAATAATACCCAGAGAACTCCTTTAAAAAGAATTTGTCCATTTTAGGCATTTTATAGATAGTATACTGAAAGTGTCTTCTAACCGTTCCAATTGTTTTTAAACAGTGCAGTCCTGAAGCTTGTTGTGGAATGTGTATATAATGACAGCTGAGGTGTCAGGCCGGTGGTGCAGATGTGGTAATGTCATTGAGAAAACATCAGGCATTCCACAGAGTTTAACATATTTCCTTAACAATAATTTTAAGTAGTCAAGTCATTTAAAGCGGAGCCACTCAGACCGCAGTGAATATTTACCTTAGCTCTTGAAGAATGCAGCCACTGTGTACATCCTTTCACAACCCCATAAATGACATCACACATTGCTTGTGAACACATTGGAAAAATCAAGGAAGATTCACTGCGTGCTGCTGCCTAGACTTTATGTATGGATCAGACACCAGGGTGTCAAGCTCCCACTGCTGCGTGTCCTGGAACACATGAGCACTTTGTTGATATAATGGAACATTTCCCATAATCATTACAGTTATCATGAATCATTACATTAACTCTATATGTGCATATTTTTTCTTATTTTTGTTTTCCTTTTTTAATTTTTTTTTCACTTTTCCAAAAAGGAATTTAAACATTTCGACATGTAATCCTCTATATTAAATACAACTTTTATATTAAATGGGGTATTCTGGTAACTAAAAGTCATCCTCCTACTGACAACTGATTGGTGGGGAGCTAAACAAAGGTCCCACATCACTGTCCTAATGGAGCAGCAGTTTGAGCATGTACCCTGCTGCTCCATTCATTCTCTGTAGGACTAATGAAAATTGCTGAATGTTTTGATTGTCTCCTATATTCAGTGGATAGGTGATAACTTTTAGTTACCAGAATATTCCTCTAGAGAGGTATTCCAGCATTTTAACATTGATGGTCTATCCTCATGATAGGCCAACAATATCTGATCAGCAAGGGTCACCACGCACCCTAGCCTATCAGCTGTTTCTGAGTAGCTCCAGTGCCAAATGTAGGCACCAGAACTACACAGTATCATCTGATCTTCTATGCTTTGCACCAGTTGTCTCTGACTCCCATGAGTCAGCAGTTAACCACACCAAGTCTATTCTAAGAGGGAGCAACCTGGTGGATCCCGTGCAGAAAAGTCCAGATCTCCCTATAGGGGGTAAAGGTTGAAAACCAGGGAATTACCAGGATAATGCTCTCAGGAATAAACTAGTCAACCAGGTTGGTTGGCACAGTGAATGCACATCCATTGCCCATAACAGAAGTTTTAATTGTGCTTCTACCAATGTGGTAATTACCAACCACATATTAGCCCACATTTATTCTTCAAATTATACATAATTTTGGCAGCAATTGCATAGGTTAATTTTTTTTCCAGATTTTTTTTAAAGGAGTCAAAGCGTACAAAAGTATTAATCTTAGTTATCTCATTTCTTTAAGGGGTTCTTCTGAGAACACAACAAATCTTGATGCAGGTTAGGAAGGATCTAACATATACAAAAATACTTACTCATCTACCTAATCCCCGCCATTCCAGCACCACCATTTTGGTGGTCCTGGTGGCCATTTCAGCACTGCATTGATAACGTCGTGGCTGTGGCCTCTAAAAATTCTCTAGCTATAATAGGTCTTTCCTATATATTTTACTGTGTGTATCATTCCAGATAAAAGCTGCTTTAGAATTGTCCTTGCATTGTATTATGTTTTTGTATAGTTTAAATGCTATAAATTAACTTACAGTATATGTGTATCAGTTGATTGGTTGCAGTCAAAATAGTTGGTGACTATTCTGTTATGAATGGTTTTCTTGTTAGACCCTTGCAGTTGTTGTTAGCGTCTCCACAACTAATATTCCTATTAAACATCTGTGGGTGTGATTCATCGAGCTTCACTATATTTATTTTGCTGTTAATTATGTTAAAAAAAAGCCCCTATGAACCCAAAACGAATTTGGTGAGTCAACCCCAAGTCAATCCCAAAATGGATGATGGAGTCTATTGTAGTCAGTGTGTGGATCTGTAGACTACACAGAGTTTAATGTGAAAACTGTGCATCTAGCCTTTAGCTATTTCATTAACAAATATGAATCATCTATTCATTCTTGAGGACTAACAAATAAGTTCTCCACCCAATAATACTGTATAATATTAATTACATTTTATGGATATGGCTTAATAGATATTGCTTGAGGACTATCAAGCCTTCTTAACTGTTGCCTTCTGAAAGTTCCCTCAAAATTAGAATCATGTTAAATTTGTCTTCCAATAGTTTTTGTGTAAAATGATCAGAGCCATTTTGGTGGTCCTGGTGGCCATTTCAGCACTGCATTGATAACGTTGTGGCTGTGGCCTCTAAAAATTCTCTAGCTATAATAGGTCTTTCCTATATATTTTACTGTGTGTATCATTCCAGACATTCATCACTACTCCCTTCTCTTGCAGCAATGGCCCATGGCCACCCTTGTTGTGACCCCCCCGACCCATTCCCTCATTACCCAGTGGCATGGACACACCTTCCTCTGTTCCCTTCTTCTTGGTATGACCACTGGGTCTGCTCTGTCCCTCTATTCAGGCTTCCAGTTGGCACCCTAACTTTCACCAGGCAATGTCTGGCCACCTTGTGGTACTTGGGGCACCTTCCCCTGTGGAAGGATGCCTAAGCAATAGGTTGTCCAGCTTGTTTGTTCCCTGCAAAGGTGCTTTAATTTCATTTGTCTGCCTGTGTACCAACTTCTGCCTGTTTTCCAGATCTGACCCTTCATTGCCTGACTTGATCTCTGCCTGACCTTCGTTTCGACCCTTTCTTTCACACCCTGATTTTGGACTGTTTATCAGATTGCACATACTCTGCCTGCCCTGACCTCAGTCTATCCCTCAGACTATGGTTTTGCTTCATCCCTCATTGCTGCACACTGGTGTCTCATAATCCCTGTGGGACAGCAGTCAACTAAACAGAGATAACCCCAGGAGGTAGAGGCCTGGTGGTTCACCTACAACGAAGTCCAGATCCCTGTGCCGGGGTTGAATGGTGAAAACCAGGGGATAATACTCTTAGGATTTTTTCCAAGTCAAATCTGTTCAGTTGACACCTGTTGTCGTAACACCTCTATGGTAACAAGGTACATATTCAGCTACGCTCCAATCTAAAAAATCAATAGTGTATTTGCCAGTGCTTCTTTAAAGGCTATGGACACTTTTGAGGGCATTTTTATCATGTAGTGAATTATGAAAGAGAAAGCTGTGAAAGAAAAAGTTTTCAAAGATAAACTGAAAAAATATTTTTAATGACAAAATGAGTACAATAATGATAAAAAAAAATCCCCCCAAAGATGTCCATAGGCTTTAATTCTATGTCATTGTACAAAATCTCACAAACAGGAATAGCTAGCAATGTAATAGAATCAGTTATCCGTCATGAAAATCTGTATACTGTTTATGTCTCTTGCAGAACCAGAAATGGCAGTATTAGAGGATGATTTACTACCTTGACTAATGGCCAATATAGCAGGGTAATCATCATCATCAGCCAACCCCTTTAACCCCTTCGCGACCGGAGCTTTTTTCGGTTCTGCATTTTCGTTTTGCACTCCCTGCCTTCAAACAGCCATAACTCTTTTATTTTTCTGTTCACATAGCTGTATGAGGGCTTGTTTTTTGCGGGACAAGTTGTACTTTCCAACGCCACCATTTAATATTGCATACGGTGCAGTGGGAAGCGGGAAAAAAATTCCAAACCGGGTGAAATTGCAAAGAAAACGCTATTCCGCTACAGTTCTACGGGTTTCTTATTTACAGCGTTCGATGTGCATTAAAACTGATCTGTTACTTTCATTCTACTGGTCAGTATGAATCCGGCAATACCTAATATGTATAGTTTTTCCTGCGTTTTCATAGTGATAAACTAATTAGAAAGTTGCCCTTTTTTTTTTTTTTTTCCTTGTCAAATCTTGACCCCTATAACTTTTTGGTATTTATGTGTACAGAGCTATATGGGGGCTCATTTTTTGCGGGACGATCTGAAGTTTTTATTGATACCATTCTGGGGTGTGTATGACTTTTTGATCACTTTTTATTTAATTTTTTTAAGAAAAAAAAAGCGACAAAAAACGGCAAATCGCCATTTGGACGCTTTTTTCCGCCACACAATTCGCCGTATTGGAATTTTTTTTTTATATTTTAAAAGTACGGGCGTTTTCGGTCACGGTGATACCCATGATGTCTATATTTATTGTTATTTAGGTATTTATTTTTTACTTATACGGAAAGGGGGGTGATTTGAACTTTTACATCTTTTTTATTTTTTATATATTTTTTAACATTTTTTTTAAATTTTTTTGTACTATTAGAAAGCTCAAATATGGGCTTATATATTGTGCCTTTTTTTTTTTTCTTTATGAGCAATTCTGGGTTTTATAGACTCAGAAAGCCATGAATTGCTCATTTCTTATCCTGGCCTGCCATCTAGTGGCCAGAATAAGAATTGCAGTTTGAAAACTGTAATCCTCACCAGCGAGGATTACAGTTTTCATATGGTGTACAGACACCCCGATTGGCCACACGGGGTGTCTGTACACCACCCATAAGCGAACGCTTCCGGGTTTAGACGCAACTAGATGCCGTGATCACGTGTGATCACGGCATCTAGTCAACCCGGAAGACGCCGCCGATGGAGTAGGTAGCGGCAAGTCTCTGCTGTTAGAAACAGCAGAGACTTGCCGGCCATGACGCCCGCCGCACCCGCGAGCGGGCGCCATGTGCCCGCATCGCCCCAGCGCCGTACATGTACGGCGCTGGTCGCGAAGGGGTTAAGTATACAGAACTGATGTTTTGTCTAAGACCTCATTATTATAGGAGGCCAGGGAGTGGTGAGTTTAATGCTGTTTGTGCTCGTATTACTCAACACTCTCTGGTCACTTTCTCCAAGCGCTGGTGTTGTAGCTGTGTCGTTACACCTTAAAGCAGTGGTTCTCAACTCCAGTCCTCGGGACCCACCTGCCAGTCAGGTTTTCAGGATTTCCTTAGTTTAGACCAGCTGATATAATTAGCGTCCATCCATCAGGACTTACCACAGGTATTCATTCTGTGGGATATTCCTAAATCCTGACTGGCAGGTGGGTCCCGAGGACTGAAGTTGAGAACCACTGCCTTAAAGCTTTAGGATGTTGTATGCGTAGGTGCACACTATGACCTCACACTGTGCAATGTCAGGTCACAGTGCAACACTGTAGGAAGAGCGTGCTGGATCAAGAGAGAGGTAGCATCATCCAGAGCAGGAGAGGTGAGTAGATGAGTTAATTTTTTTTTTCAGCTGACCTGAGGTCTGTGTTTAAGGGATGACGAAGTGGGGTTATAGGAGCCACATAAATTTGGGGTCTGATCTAAGGTCTGCCTTTAAGGGATGTGGAGTGGGGATTAATAGGGAGCAATATGGATTTCCAGTCTAATCTAAGGCCTGAATGAAATGGGTCTGAGCTGCCCCCAGGCCATTTGACCAATGGTCGTTCACAGGAGCTCTGGGGCCTTCTCAAATTGCTGATCGGCAGGGGTCTCCAGTGTAGGATCTGCACCAATCAGAGACTTATAATCTAGCATGGAATGGCATGCATTGAAGGGAAGGATAGGAGGGGGTGGAGGTTATAGGGAGCCACATGAAGTGGGGGTCTGATCCTGGGGTCTGTATGAAGTTGGAGTCTGACCATGAGGTCTGTATGAAGTTGGGGATGTATGAAGTGGGGGTCTGAATCTAGTGTCTATATGAAGTTGAGGTCTGATCTGGGGGTCTATGAATTTGGGCTATGTATAAATTCAGGGCCTGATCTGTGATTTGTATGAATTCGGGGCTAATCTAGGGTCTATTAATTTTGGGGTCTGTTAAGAGGTTTGTATTAATTTTGAGGTATGGTTTGGGACTCTGTAATATCATCTACAGTTTGTCATGTATTAATACTGGTGTCTTCTTATATAGCAGAGGGGTAGTACACCCCTGGCCAAAGATGTCTGCAGAACTGCGAGTCGCTAGATTTACATTTGTTATATCTGTGACTGTTTCCTTTAAAATGTGTTTAAAACTCTTTTTATTAGAAAGTAGGGTCACGAGGGCACCAAAATACATTGTACTGGCCATGCAATGTGTTATACAAAAAAAGAAAAATTAATTTCTAGGGGTGAGGCCAAATTTTATAATACATTATCAAAATGTTCATCAGTCATTGAAAATATTTTGCATGAGTAATGCACCTCATGTGCCTTTTATGTGTCTTTTTCGCTTAAACATTATATTATTATATTGGCCCTGCTCTTGAACCATTCTATGATCTGAACTGCATCAACGCTTGTTTCTGTGACCCTTTGATAACAGTTACTCTGATCCGCCGCCTAGTTCTGTGAGTGTTACTCACTGTCATCTATCGGACAGGCTGCAATCTTTCCTTTAACTGTTTTGAGCCCCGAGGTCACAGCTTCCCCAGTCTGCCATGTACATATATGTACTTCCGGTTTATGCTTCCTGCGTTGTAATTAACATGCATTCTGTAAATGTCGGCATCTTTTCAAAAAACAAATCACACAACAGATTATTAACTAAGGAAATGAAAAATTGGTTGCAGGATGACATGAAAAACAATCACTGAATTATTTAGTGCATTTCTTACAGTCTAAAGTATCTTAAACATTTTTTTTTTCAGCCTGGAATGTTTGTGAAGTTCTTTGGCTGTAATTTGGAACTGCTGCACAAAGTGGGCTCCATTATGTCTGCCTTAGCAATGGACCTTACCATTTTACTCAGTAAATTGTCAACACATGGCAGGAACAGAACATTTAATTCAAGAAGTTGAGGTCTTGCTCCTAATGCTATGAATAAGCAGACATTCTGCCTTTTCATCCTTCCTCTATTATGCTGCTGCTAATCTCTATATAATGTATATGTGGAGCTGTAGATCTACTGCCATACAGTATAGCATACAGTATTTGCATCATAAAAAAGGGACATCTGACATATTAAGGGTCATCCACAAATCCACTGCTGATTATAGTACCAGCAGAGTGAATAAGATTATTGCAAATCTCATCCACACAATTTTTAAATCCACAGCATATCCATGTCTGATCATGTGGAATTGTCATGCGCTTGTTGTGGATTTTCTGCATTGGGTTCAATGGGGAAGTAAAAATCTGCAACAAAACCCAATTGGTACGACGTTTTCTGTGAATTACAGTACAAGCGAATCTTTAGCAAAACCTGGAAGTCCTAATTAAAAATTACATTTTAAAGGGGACTTAACCTTTGGTGAAATCAGAGGTGCGGCAGCGCTTCTCAGCGCTCTCAGCACCTTACGCTTTCATTGCTTCTGCTCGGGTTTTCTAGCATGAAGAGTATGGATCCAATATAATCTCTATATATCTGAACTCTGGCCACTGGAAGAGGTAATGAGCAGGGGCATACACATATCTCATAGGGCCCCATAGCTAAACTTAGTATGGGCCTCCCTGCCCACTCAGGTTCACAGTACACATCACTCCCAGGCAAAACAGCAGCACCTTAGATTTCTGACAAATTGATATATTTTTTTTAAATTAAAAAAAAAATGAGTTTAAAAAATTTGCAATAAAAATAGTTGTCCTCCACCTCACCTAATTTATCCAACCTCTGTGTTGGAAAAAGTGGAACAGGTACTTCATAAATATGGTGCTAATAATTTTTCATAAATCTATTCCTTCCCCTTTATTACAAATCTGTCCGCCTACAGCCACCACTAGGAGGAGCTCAGTGCATAGGAATTTACATAGTTACCATTTATTGGAATGGAAACTGAAATAATCTTTGTATTAAGCTCCCCCTAGTGGCTACTGCATGTCATGCAATGCTTTCTTGTTGGACCCCTGGACCCTGTAGCAGTTGTTTCTACCTCAACTGAAGCTATGTCACTGGTGATGAAAGACCACAGTTCAGGGAGCTCTGAAAAGTACAGCTTCACCTTCATGTTTCAGTAAAGATGTAGTTACATGTTAAAAAAAAAATAAAAAATACTATACACAACTCCAACTGGCAGTTCTATGGCTTCCTTGCCTGATCCCATGCTGGTCTCTGTACAATCTATCCTATTGTAATGACGTCTTGTCATGTGAGAGGAAAAGGGACATGTGTAAACAGACTGGCATGAGATTAGGTAGAGGATCCATGGAGCTGCCAGTAGGAGGTGAGTAAAGTGTTTTTTATTTTCACTTTTCATCTGTTTTCCGCAGGTGAAATCCACAAGGAAATCTGGAGATTTTCCGCTGTAGATTTCCCTGCAGATTCTTGCTAAATTGCTGCAGAAGTGTTTGCAGCAATTTTTCTGCATGTAGATATAACCTTATAGCAGATTTTTTTTATTTTTATTTTTTTTTTGGGGGGGTGGGGGGTAATAAATTCCATAGAATGGTGCTGGCAATGTCTCACTAAACATTATAGAGATGTATAGTTCTACATAAGAGCTGTATACACAAAGCAGTAGGTTGTTTTTTTCAAACATGCTTAACCCTTTCATGACCGGACCTATAAAAGGCCTGAATGTCCAGGCAACTTTTTGTGATTTGGGCACATGGTGGCTTAGTGACCCTAATTTTTTTTTTCGTTTGAATACGAAAATAATTTTTGCTATTTTTTTTACTTGACACTTAGGACTTATTATTAGAATGTTTTTTTTAAAGATATTTTATATTTTTTTAGGTTTAATTTAGACAAAAAAACGCTAATTCTTATTAAAAAAAAAGGATTTTTTTTTAATTATAGATTTTTTTTTTAAATATTAAAACTGACACACAAATTAATTATTGCAATGGGTTCCCTATTTGATGACGATCATTTTGATATATAGCATGTATAGATTTTATTTGACGGGGCGACTATGGTGACTGTTTACATTGGCGACTGCGTGTTTAATTTTTTTTTTTTACACTTTTTTTTGTTTGTTTTTTATTTATTTTTTTACTTATATATTAATTTATTTTTGACAACTAATATGTCCCCCAGGAGGTCATTAAAAGACCTCTGGAGGACTGACTTTTTTTTTTTTTTCTTTTTTTTTACACTTTTTTTTCCCACTGTTTCCACTGTAACTGGGGCATCCACAGGAGCCCCAGTTACAGGGGAAAACAGCCCCCTGGGGGCTCATTACACACAGGCAGAGCTGATCAGGGTCTCCTTAGACCCTGCAGCACTGCCCCTGCCCCGAGACACCCGGCGGTCACGTGACCGCCGGGTCTAACACAGGAAGCGGCGCTGCCGCTTCATTCCTCCTGCGCCGGCTGAGCAGGTAAGGCTCTCCTCCGGCTTAGGAGAAGACAGAAGCGGTAATAAACCGCTCCTGTCTTCTCCTCAGGGTCCCCGCTCTGTCTGTGAGCCGGGACCCGACCTGCTCCTGCTAGATTGCAGGAGCAGGAGCTTTAATCCCAGCGCTGATCAGCGCTGGGATTAAAGGGCCGCCTGCACGTCTATATACGTGCTATCTGCACGGGGCATGTGCAGATAGGACGTATATAGCCGTATGGCGGTCGTGAAGGGGTTAAAGGGGTTGTCTGGCCAGATTTATTGATGATCTATTGTCAGGATACGTCATCAATATCTGACTGGCTGGGACCCGGCACCCCCAGCGGATAGGTCATCAGTATACAGTACGAGTCTGAACAACACTTTTAACTACTTGGGGTTACACCCAGTCTTCATTTTTTTCTTTATGTTTTTTCATCCCTGACTTCTAAGAGCAATGATATTTTTACATTTCTTTCTACATAGCCACATGAGGGCTTTCTTTGTGAGATAATTTGTATTTTGTGGTGTGAGCTGTAGTTTTCTTGCTTTTGGGGTACATGATATTTTGATCATTTTTTTAATTTAAATTTTTGAGGTTGAGACAAGATGCCAAAAACAGCAATTCCAGCATTGCATTTTTATGCCATTGACCGAGCTGGGTAAAAAAGGAAGTATTTTAATCGGTTGGACTTTTACAGACACAGTGATACCAATTAGGTTTTATTGTGTACATTTTTACATGGTGAATGGGAAAGGATTTTTATACTTTACTTTTAATATAAATAATTTAATAATGTGGTCCAGCCATGAAGACAGTTGGAAAAATCTCACATAGATGTAGTTGGGTGGAGTTTGTCTAACCCATGATTGCAGAATTTGTGATTTTCCCAAATCATTGTGATGTTATGTTATTGCTGTTTTTACATAGAGCTGAAGCTAAAAATAGTAAATTATCTTAAGAGTTTTCAGAAATATGCATTATCTTTAACTTATCTTGACATTGTGTGATTGTAGGGGTCAAAATCTCTAAGTGACCTCTGACCTCTGTGAAATAGCCAGATAGGGGCAGCAGAGATCACTGTAACAATAAAGCCGCATTAAATAGGCTGTCCTGTTTCCTATATTGATTACCTATCCTGGCTACTCTGTGAGATGATCACATGATAGCCCATATGATAGAGAAAGTATTTTAAATAAGGGGGCTTGGTCCACTATAGTTTTATGTCATGAATAGGGATGAGCGATCCCCAACTGTAAAGTTCATACCAAACATCATGGTTTCGGGCTCCTGAATGCAGACTTAGTCACAGAAGTCCATGTTGGGATTCAGTGTTCAAATGCTGAATAAAGATGGTTGAAAGACTACAGCGCCACCAATTAAAAAGCTTTTCAGCTTTGGCCACGTTGAAGCCATCACAGTCATGCCTAGTATTGGCATGGCTGTGATTGGCTGGCGCAGCACATGACCGGGCCTGTATAAATGCTGGATCATGCGCGGCGCCACTATTCTGTTCTAACTAGTGTAGGGACGGGACGCAGCTCGAGTGACGGACAGTGTTAGGCAATAATGCTCTGGTTGCGGTCTGCAAAACTGCTTTGTAGGGATAGTGTACAATTAGGCTCTGGGTACAGTCTGCAAAAATGCTGTGTATGCAGTCTGCAATAAGGCTCTGGGTGTAGTCTAAAATAAGGCTCTGCACCAATGACACAGAAATACTATTGTTCATCTGGCTGTTAATTATGTGTCTGACCTCTATCCATTTTTGGGGGTACAAACCACCTCCTTTGCATCTGTGATACAGAAATACAATACTTAATCTGGCTGTTAATTCTGTGGGTGACATAAACCCAATTTTTGGGGTGAGATACACCTCCTTTGCACCAGTGACACAGAAACACAATTGTTCGTCTGTCTGTCAATTTTGTGGGTGACCTCAAAGAATGAGGAGAGCATCAAATAAGGGATGTGGCTGTGGTCGTGGTGCTGCTGGTATCGGTCGTGGTGGAGCTCCTGCTGCAGGGAGAGGACGTGGTCAATCTGTGCCAGCTACGAACCCAAACACCCGAACACCTTCCTCTGGTGCACACCGGCGACAGGACGTTCTGCATTATTTTGTAGGCCTGAATACTGCTGTATGAATGGTGAGGCCAGTAAAAGTAGAGGTGGTATTAGAGTGGATGGCTGAGAATGCCTCCAGTTCCATCACGTTGTTTTTTACCCAGTTTCCTGCTAAAGAACAGATGTAGCACTCCAGAGCACTACCATTCCCTCACCCTGCTACTGTCTCTAATGGCGAGCCAATAATATCATCTGTGTATTTATTCCAGGTCCTTTGATATTGTGCTTTAATAACATTGCTATGTCATTTATGTCATTGCTAGGCATGGAGCGCAGTTTATTCATTCCCAATGTTTTGGGGGCTCCCCAAATAATAATAATAATAAAAAAAAATAAAATTAAAAAAACAACACAAAAACAATGTTGGCTACTTTCTCCGTCACTTCCACCTACACCGCCACATCTACCTCCTCCTCCATTCTGAACTCCACCTCCTGGTTCAAGATTATTATTTTTTATATTGGCAGAGTAGTGAAGTATACCAGTCACACCCAGCCATTGTTATACACCACTGCAGTTTGTTCCATTTTCCAATATTTTTGGGCCTCCCTCTCCAAAAAAATGAAAAAATAAAGAAAAAACCCACAAAAACAGTGTTGGCTACCTCTTCCTCTTCCACCTACACCGCCACATCCACAGCCTCCTCATCCTCCTACTCCACTTGGACCTCCTCCTCCTGGTTCAAGATTATTATTTTTTAGTTTTTTTCTATTCTATGTTATTTTAATTAATTTCCCTATTCACATTTGTTTGCTTCTACTCCCATTTTGCTTCCTTTTTATGGCTCTCTAGCCCTATAACTACTATTTTACAGCCATTTTCAGGTCCCCACTTACTTCTATGGATTTGGGTTCGGGTCAAGTTCGGGTACCCAAACCTGTTGAACCTAAACATCCACCGGTCTGCTCATTCCTAGTCATGAATAATGACTGGGTTGAATCCTAAACATATATACTGTACCTATTGTCCATGGGGAGTCTTTTACCTGTACTGCATGTAGACTATTTTATTTAACTCAAATCCTCAAGTGCTAGAGCTGCTTTTTTTCAGGGTTGAACTGGAAATGCTTCACCAGGATCCATACATGGATATTTGCTTCATGGTGATCGGCTGATTGCACATGTGTTGTTTTAATTAATTTTTATTGGTCTGTAAATGGTCATCAATGTGTCCATTCCATAAGTTATAGAACATGTCCTATTCTTGTCTGTATTGCAAACAGTAATGCAGTAATAATGTATGCATGCTGCTTAAAGAAATTTAACCCCCCCAAATTTTTATTTTATTTTAACCATGTAGAAACTGAATAACATAAACAGACGATTGAGAAGCATTAATGGCATAATGCATGCCCAGCATGCAGCAAGTACATCTACGCTGCTTTAAATAAATTTATCACCCCCCCAAAAAAAAAAAAAAATTCATTGTGTGAAACAGAATACACATATACTGACGATTGAGCATTACTAGCATGAAGAAGGCTGCAGCAGCAGCCATACAGAATATGATGGTAGGCAGACAACAACAGTGGCAAGAGGGGCACCACCAGCGAGGTGAGGTCTATTCATCCGGAATTAGCCTCAGTTGTGATGTTGGTATTAATGCAGTAAACATGTATGTCATATATGCTGCTTAACTCCTTAATGACCGGGCCATTTTGCACCTTCGTGACCAGACTGATTTTTGCTAATCTGAGATGTGTCAGTTTATGTGGTAATAACTTTGGAATGCTTTTACTTATCCAGGCCATTCTGAGATTGTTTTCTCGTCACATATTGTGCTTCACAACAGTAGTAAATTTGTGGCAAAATATTTCATTTTTATTTATAAAAAAATAACAAATTTACAAAAAATGGAAACAAATGGAAAAATTTGCAAATTTCCAAATTTCAATTTCTCTACTTTCAAAATAAATAGTAATACCTCCAAAAATAGTTATTATTTTACATTCCCCATATGTCTACTTTATGTTGGCATCGTTTTATAAATGTCATTTTACTTTTTTCGGACATTAGACGCTTAGAAGTTTAGAAGCCATTTTTCAAATTTTCACCAAATTTTCCAAAACCATTTTTTTAAGCACCAATTCAGATATAAAGTGATTTTGAGGGGCTTCCAATAAAATGTTGCTTTAGCCCCAATTTTTTTTATTTGCATAAGGGGTAACAGGAGAAAAGCACCCAATAATTTGTTCCCCATTTTCTCCTGAATACAGCAACACCCCATATGTTGTGGTAAACTGCTGTGGGGGCACATGGCAGGACTCAGAACACAAGGAGCGCCATATGGATTTTATAACAAAGATTTTGATGGAGTGGTTTGCAGGAGCCATTGATTTTTGTTTTTTTGAGCTATTGTCTTATGTGGGGGCTCATTTTTTGCAGGATGAGGTGAGGCTTTCATTGGTACCATTTTGGGGTACATAAGACTTTTTGATCGCTTGGTATTACTCTTTTTGTGAGTCAAGGTGAAAAAAATAGCTGTTTTGGCATAGTTTTTTTTAGCATCTTTTTTACAGCATTCACCTGAGGGGGCAAGTCATGTGATGTTTTTGTAGAGCAGGTTGTTACGAACGCGGCGATATCCAATATATCTACCATTTTTATTATTGTTAAGTTTTACACATTAGATGCATTTTAGGACAGAATTAAATCTTGTTTATGTGCTGCCATTTTCAGAGAGCCATATTGTTTTAATTTTTTGGGCGATTGTCTTAGGTAGGGTATCAATTTTTGCGGAACAAGATGACGGTTTGATTGGTACCATTGTGGGTTAAATACGCCTTTTTGATCGCCTGCTATTACACTTTTTGTGAGGCAAAAGGGAAAAAATGGCTGTTTTGGCTTAGTTTTTTTTTTTTTTTTAAGTTTTTTTTATTTTTGGAACGTTTTACACATTAGATGCATTTTTGAACAGAATAAAATCTTTTTTGTGTTGCTATTTTCTGAGAGCCATATTTTTTTTATTTTTTGGGCGATTGTTTCAGGTAGGGTATCATTTTTGCAGGACAAGACGATTTGATTGGTACCATTTTGGGTTAAATACGCCTTTTTGATCACCTGCTATTACAATTTTTGTGAGGCAAGAGGGAAAAAAATAGGCTATTTTGGCATAGTTTTTTTTTTTTTGCAGCCTTCACCTGGGGGGCCATCTCATGTAATACTTTTATAGAGCAGGTTGTTACGGATGCGGCGATACCCAATATGTCTAACATTTTTATTTTTGGAAAGTTTTACACATTAGATTTATTTTTGAACAGAATAAAATCTTTTTTTGTGTGTTGCTATTTTCTGAGAGCCATATTTTTTTATTTTTCAGGCGATTGTCTCAGGTAGAGTATCATTTTTGCAGGACAAGATGACGGTTTGATTGGTACCATTTTGGGTTAAATACGCCTTTTTGATCTGGTGGGGTGGATGACATGATATTTTTAAAGAGCCAGTGGATACGGACACGGCGATACCTAATATGTATACCTTTCTTTTTTTACCTTTTTTTTAACAATTTTTTTAACTTTTTTTTTAAAATGGCGTTTTTTGTAACTTGAAACTTTTATTATTATTTTTTTTAAAACTTTATTTTTTAACTTTTTTTCCCACTTTATTTAACTTTTGGGGGTCTGATCCCCTTTACAATGCATTACAATACTTTTGTATATAAATGCATTGGCTGTAAGTGTATTACTCAGTGTAATACACTTACAGCCTGCTTCCTGTGCGATACAGGGGGCTGGATTGCACAGGCTCGCAGGGATAGCAGCCACGATGCCTAAGGAAGGCATCGGGCTGCTATCTAAGCCATCGGGTCCCCGTCACAGCAGCACAGGGACCCGATGGCCCCCGCTTGCCATCCTGAAAGCGGCACACCATGCCGCACGCCTCATTTCAGCGCTGACCGCGGCACATGAAGGGTTAATGCGCCGGAATCGGTGTTTTCACCGATGCTGGCGCATTCAGCAGGGGTCCGGCACCTGGGCACAGCTGGACCCCCGCCGCTGGTCCGGTCCAGAGGCTTCCTGACACCCCTTTTCTGCAGACTAAGGACTCGCGCCACCCGCCGTCTAAAGACAGTGGGCGGTCGCCAATGAGTTAATAAAATTTAAAAACCCCTCCCCTCTCAAAAAAAAAAGAAGTCAACTGTGGGGAAAGTAAATACACATAAAATACACTTAAAGGGATGAGTTAAGCATTAGTGGCATGATGCAGTCCCCACCCTCCCTGTAACTTTTAGCAGACTGTAAGATATCATGGGGGGTTCCTGGGCCCCTCTCCTCTGCTCTGCATTTGCCCCAACTGCCACTGTCACTGCTCACAAAGCTAATTCCATGGCTATGAGGGTCACTATTACCACCAACATCAACATCCCCTTGAGGAAGCCACATTGGGCGAAACGTACGTTGGGGTGAGGTGTGTGTAGGTTGGTATTTACCATGTATTGACTTTGGGTTAGGACCTGCATTGTGTGTGCTGTTATGTCTCCTGTGTTCATTGTGGGCGATTACTTGGTAGCATTTCTTGTTGAATGCTCTATCTGGGACCCTGAGCTTGAACAGTGGAGACATTGTGTCATATAAGTTTACATTTGTCTACATTGGTCTTGTAGCTGTTGTCAGTTATTCCCAAATTGCTGTTTGCTGCTTTATCTATTACTACCTCTGTCACACATCCTCCTTGTGAATGCGGTACTAATTGCCATTTTTTACTATTTATGTGTATTATGTAACTAATTGTTTTTAATGCATATTTAATAAAGCTGAATATTGTTTTATACACATGTAGTGTTGTGTGGGGAGTGTTTTTTGTTTATTGGTGTTGTTTGTTTATCAACATAGCTATGCATGGCGTCCCCATGTTCCGCTCCAACCTCCTCCTCAGGCATCCCAAATGTTGACTGCTCTCACATAAGTCATTATCAGGAAGACTCTCTTCACTTTATGCTATAGGGCATGGTGGGGTTTTCTTGCCACTTCTTAATAAAAAGGAAGGTCCCTATTAGAAAGTCGCAGTAAAGATAGAGAGGACTTCACTGCAAGCCATCTTTGAGGCTGCAAGAAGGAGAAGCAGGAGGAACAATGTGACCCCTGACTCTATGGCATTGTATCAGACTCCAAAGTCTTCTCCACTTCATTCTGCTATGACTGAGGAGTAGGAGCAAGGCAAGATGCATCCTTTGTCCCATCCTTGACAGGGAGCAGTACCAGCCCACTCCTCCCAAGAGGGGAGGAACTAGGTGATTTCCGAGCAACTTCATCATATTTTCCTTGCTGGTAGTAATAGAAATCAAGCAGTGAAATACAATGCATAACAATAAACAGCAGAACCCCTGCTCTGGGGTGCTACATATGCTGGTTTGAATAAATTCAATAACCAAAATAAATTGGAACTGTCTGCTGATAGAAATAAATTGATTTTACCATAATATTTCATTATACCTTATTGATATTTTTTTCCGTATACATAGATTTTAAAACTTAACTTAAAATTAATTATGTGAGGTGCCCTGACATGGAGTTTGGACTAGTATTTCAGGTGTTTTCACAGAGATTTCAAATGCTACATCAATGGTAGAATATGTGTTGTACAGTCGTGTGCTTACCCTCCTTCCCCCCAAAAAAAGAATTCCTGTTAAAATAGGAAAAAACTGAAAGTAATGAACTTGCAGGCAGCTGTTTTTGAGGTTTGCAGTGGCTGCAGTTATGCTAGGAGGAAAACTCAGCTCCTCTCTTCTTACTCCCTGGCTGACAGCTTTCCCTGCCTGTCCCTATTCTACACACACAATTCTTTTTTCTAATTCAAGCCTGTCCTCTCACTGTCCCTGGCAATACAAGCCTGATTTTAATTCTTCACTGGCAGTCTGGAAGACCCACCCACCCTCATTACAGCCCAATACAGAATGATTTTCTTATAGTTCTGCTACTGTAGGGCACCTCTCTGCCTGCTGCCACACTGATTGGCTCATCTAGGCTGTCTGTCAACCTGGGAGCCAATCAGGGCAAGACCCCCCACATGCACATGCTCTCAGGGTCATGTGAGAACCCTTCTTTTTCCTCACTTGTGCTTTTTTTTACCACCATGTGTAGTACCGATTTACTGACTGGATTAGTCCAAAATGAACCTGAACAGGTTCAGGTTTGTCTTCCAGCCAAAAATTGCAAAGTTTGTAACAAACTAGTTCCCTTTTCTTTAATCAGGACTTTTCGAAGTGTTATGTAATATAAGTTTTACTGCTAAATGTTGAAATCACAGCTTCAGTCCACTGTTTTCAGTTCTTGAACAAAAGTCTATTAGATTGATAAAAAAATTAGATTGATAAAAAATCCTTTTAGCCACTATCACTATCCAATTTTCTATTAGAATATGTGCAGTCAGGTGTAATTTGAAGATCTTGGCCCCAATGCAAAATCTATGACAAGAACCCATCTACCATGTTCTATTTATAATATTGGTACCTTCTTATGCAGTGTAAATTAATTTTATTTGCAACCCCAAATTATAAGTGATGGGTGTTACCAGCACCTTACACAGTCTAGCACCAGCACTGATTGTACAA
Source organism: Rhinella marina (assembly GCA_900303285.1). Lineage (NCBI taxonomy): Eukaryota > Metazoa > Chordata > Amphibia > Anura > Bufonidae > Rhinella > Rhinella marina. The sequence continues at coordinate 24,846 of ONZH01020174.1, forward strand.
TATCAGACTGTGCAGGGTCACCCCCCCCCCCACCAAGAAACACTCATTCACAAATGCATAGTAGGAATAATAGAGCAATGACACAACATAGATTCATAAGAGTAGATGATACAGAATGGTAATTTAATGTGGAATACAATTTGTACAAAAACAGACATGTCAGGAGAGGTGACAGATGTTTGAGGCAAAGTACTTAGGGCCCTTGCACACGATCGTATGCGGTCCGAGACATACGGTCCGTGAGCGGGCCATATATCCTGAAGCAGCATAGATCATGGGCACAGGAGCGCACAGCATCATAGATTACTATGATGCAGTGCACGTCGGGCCACCCGCAGGACTATTGTCCAGCACTCATATGATCTTATGAGTGCGGGACAATAGTCCCGAGGGCGGCCCGACGTGCACAGCATCATAGTAATCTATGATGCTCTGCGCTACCGAGCCCATGATCTATGCCGCTCCGGGACATATGGCCTGCTCACAGACCGTATGTCTCGGAGGGCATACGGTCATGTGCAAGGGCCCTTATGGTGGTTCAGGGCATAGTCTTTTTTTATCATTCCAATAGCTTAATATTAGTTTATGTTACCACTATATATGACTTCAAGCCTGTCTAGCTGAACACATATGCATCTTTTACTTATAGCCTGTCCTTTTCTCAAAACAAATTTTACAAATGGTGTGAAAATGGTGTAAAAAATAAAAAGCCAAATAGCAAATGGTTAACTTAAGTAATCTCAAGGATTTGTCGTGAATGTTATTCTTGTGATTAACAAAAATGAGGTCAGCTACACTGAAACAACCACATCCTGCCATCAAAATTACTCTAATTGTAGAAAGTTTTGGATTCAGGCAAAGTTCTTGTTTCAAAACAGGAGGAAAAAAAACTTAGACCACGTCTCCATTCATTAATAGATTTTATGGACTATTTTAGATTTACATCATAAGGTAGATACTAAATACAGAAAATGCTGTGCTTGTGGTTTCCAATTGTGTTTAATACCCTCCACCAATTATCCCTGGAACCACATAGCTATGGTATCTAGAAGTTCATGAAATTCAATGTCATTGTTAAAAAAGCCTAATAATGCTTGGACCCACTAACTTCTGACAGTGACCATAATACAATTGGGCCCCCACTTAATTTTCTTTTTTGTAGTTACTCTTTAACACCTTGCCGACCCTGGACGAGAATGCTCGTCCTAACTGGCCGGTACTTAACGCCTTAGGACGAGCATTCTCATCCTAGGGTTAACCGGCACTCTGTCACCCGCTGCCACGTTCCGCAGCAGGGGCCTGGCTGATACTGACAGGGATCTGCCAGCATCGGTGATAACACAGATGCCGGCGGATTAACCCCCTTTATGCTGCAGTCATGCTGACTGAGGCATACAGGGGGATTACGGCAGCTTCCACAACCACTACGGGCCCCCGAGCGGTGGTGGTGGGGGTTCCCGATGGTTGCTATGGCACACAGGCATCGGGACTACCAGCTACTGAAGCCGAGGAGATCCAGCCACAGCGCTGGGTCTCCTAGGCAACTGTCAGCGTCTTACAGTGTAAGACGCTGACAGTTCAATACAGCACAATACAGATGTGTTGTGCTGTATTGAAACAGGGATCAGACCCTGAAATGTTGAAGTCCCATAGTGGGACATAAGTCAAATGTTAAAAAAAAGTAAAAAAAAAAGTCTTTTAACAATTAAAAAAAATTAAAGTTTCAATAAAAAAGCCCCTTCCCCATAAAAAGAAACATATAAAATTGTAAGAAATATAAAAAAAAAAGAATATACATATTAGGTATCGCCACGTTTGTAACAACCTCCTCAATAAAAATATCACATGATCCACCCAGCCCGGTCAACACCGTAAAAAAAATAAAAATAAAAACTGTGCTTAAAAAAGCCATTTTTTGTCACCTTTCATCACAAAAATGTAATACCAAGCGATCAATATGTACCCAAAAATAGTACCAATCAAACAGTCATCTCGCAAAAAACTAGCCCCTACCTCAGACAATCGCCCAAAAATAAAAAAAAAACTACAGCTCTCAGACTATGGAGACACTAAAACATGATTTTTCTTGTTTCAAAAATGATATTATTGTGTAAAACTTAAATAAATAAAAATAAGTATACATGTTAGGTATCGCCACGTCCGTAACAACCTTCTCTACAAAAATAGCACATGATCTAACCCCTCAGGTGAACACCGTAAAAATAAAAAAATAAAAACAGTGTCAAAAAAGCCATTTTTTGTCACCTTACATCACTAAAAGTACAACACCAAGTGATCAAAAAGGCGTATGCCCCCCAAAATAGTACCAATCTAACTGACACCTCATCCCACAAAAATTGAGCAGTACCTGAGACAGTCTCCCAAAAAATACAAAAAAAACTACAGCTCTCAGACTATGGAGACACTAAAAAATGATTTTTTTTGTGTTTAAAAAATATTATTGTGTAAAACTTAAATAAATTTAAAAAATTATACATATTAGATTTTGCCGTGTCCGTAACTACCTGCTCTATAAAAATATCACATCTAACCTGTCAGATGAACGTTGTAGATAACAAAAAATAAAAACGGCGCCAAAATAGCTATTTTTTGTTATCTTGCCTGACAAAAAGGGTAATATAGAGCAACCAAAAATCGTATGTACCCTAAAATAGTACTAACAAAACTGCCAACATATCCCGTAGTTTCCAAAATGGGGTCACTTTTTTGGAGTTTCTACTCTAGGGGTGCATCAGGGGGTCTTCAAATGTGACATGACAACTTAAAATTTTTCCACTGAAATCTGCCCTCCAAAAACCATATGGCATTCCTTTCTTTCTGCGCCCTGCCGTGTACCCGTACAGCAGTTTACGATCACAAATGGGGCTTTTCTGTAAACTACAAAATCAGGGTAATAAATATTGAGTTTTGTTTGGCCGTTAACCCCTACTTTGTTAATGGAAAAAATTGGAAAATTTATATGGAAAATCTGCCAAAAAAGTAAAATTCAGAAATTTCGTCTTCATTTTTCTTTAATTCTTGTGGAACACCTAAAGGGTTGACAAAGTTTGTAAAATCAGTTTTGAATACCTTGAGGGGTGTAGTTTTTGGGTGGTTTCTATTATGTAAGCCCCACAAAGTGACTTCAGACCTGAACTGGTCCTTAAAAAGTGGGTTTTGGAAATTTTGTGAAAAATTTCAAGATTTGGTTCTAAACTTCTAAGCATTCTAACGTCCCAAAAAAATAAAATGTCATTTTCAAAATGATCCAAACCTGAAGTAGACATATGGGTAATGTAAAGTAATAACTATTTTTGGAGGTATATTAAAAGTAGAGAAATTGAAATTTGCAAATTTTTCTAAATGTTTGGTAAATTTGGTATTTTTGTAATAAAAATGAAATATTTTGACTCAAATTCACCACTGTCATGAAGTACAATATGTGACGAGAAAACAATCTCAGAATGGCCTGGATAAGTAATCATATTTTAAAGTTAGAAATGGAGTTGAGCACACTCTTATTTGGGAGATGATGGATATCTGCTATGGTTGTGTTTTAAAAAGATAAGATATAATGAACAGCATAAAACAGATGACTTTTAATTTAATTTTGATTATATTGTAAAGTGTATGGAGCACAATACAAAAAATAAAAATAAAAATAAAAAATAAAAAATACAAAATATAAAATATAAAATATTATAGGGTATTGATATTAGTTGCAGGTCTCTGTATATATGCAGATATAGTATATTAATACCAAAAAGTGAGAAAAATTTTTGGAAAGTAAGAATAGAGAGTAAAAAATAAAGAGTAAAAATTAATGCCACATAGGGATATGTTCCTTAAGTCAATGTCACATAGAGACGTCCTCCTTGGATGGTCTAATAGGGCCAAGGGATGCCCAATCCTTATAGTAGATATTTGCCCGTATATGTAGGGTCTATCAAAGGAATAGTCATATATAATATAATATAGTCCTTCTTGTAGCTGGGTGTATAATAATAAGTTAGTACTTTACCCTTTTTGTATGGAATTCCTAAGTAGGTGCCGTAGTCCTCCTTGTCAGCACATGTGGCGTCTTCCTATATGGGCGCTCGCAGAATCAGGTAGCTTCTCGGCTTCACAGTAGCTACGGCGTCTCCGCTTACAGAGGCAAACAGTCGGCTGCTTCTTATGCGCGCCTTTTTTGATATCGGCGGCGTCCCCACGTGGCGTCCCACGTGGAGATAATGGGCGCGCTGGAGCTGCCGAGATAGTGTTAGTAAAGAAACGGTGGAAATTGTCCGTTAGCTGTAGTCAGCTATTCACTGTTTCTTTGTGTTGAATGCCCACTTTGTTCCTTTATGTTGAATAGTTGGGATCGATGTTATGATATTGCGCTTGATTCCAATAGTTTGTCAAGGTATCCAGTAGGCTAAACGCGTTTCGGGGACTGCAATTCCCCTTCCTCAGTAGCTGGATATCTTGGGTTTCTGCAAGATTCTCGCACAACTTTCCTCCATCCATTCCTCCATGGAGGAAAGTTGTGCGAGAATCTTGCAGAAACCCAAGATATCCAGCTACTGAGGAAGGGGAATTGCAGTCCCCGAAACGCGTTTAGCCTACTGGATACCTTGACAAACTATTGGAATCAAGCGCAATATCATAACATCGATCCCAACTATTCAACATAAAGGAACAAAGTGGGCATTCAACACAAAGAAACAGTGAATAGCTGACTACAGCTAACGGACAATTTCCACCGTTTCTTTACTAACACTATCTCGGCAGCTCCAGCGCGCCCATTATCTCCACGTGGGACGCCACGTGGGGACGCCGCCGATATCAAAAAAGGCGCGCATAAGAAGCAGCCGACTGTTTGCCTCTGTAAGCGGAGACGCCGTAGCTACTGTGAAGCCGAGAAGCTACCTGATTCTGCGAGCGCCCATATAGGAAGACGCCACATGTGCTGACAAGGAGGACTACGGCACCTACTTAGGAATTCCATACAAAAAGGGTAAAGTACTAACTTATTATTATACACCCAGCTACAAGAAGGACTATATTATATTATATATGACTATTCCTTTGATAGACCCTACATATACGGGCAAATATCTACTATAAGGATTGGGCATCCCTTGGCCCTATTAGACCATCCAAGGAGGACGTCTCTATGTGACATTGACTTAAGGAACATATCCCTATGTGGCATTAATTTTTACTCTTTATTTTTTACTCTCTATTCTTACTTTCCAAAAATTTTTCTCACTTTTTGGTATTAATATACTATATCTGCATATATACAGAGACCTGCAACTAATATCAATACCCTATAATATTTTATATTTTATATTTTGTATTTTTTATTTTTTATTTTTATTTTTATTTTTTGTATTGTGCTCCATACACTTTACAATATAATCAAAATTAAATTAAAAGTCATCTGTTTTATGCTGTTCATTATATCTTATCTTTTTAAAACACAACCATAGCAGATATCCATCATCTCCCAAATAAGAGTGTGCTCAACTCCATTTCTTACTTTGAATTTCCATTATTGCCAAGACCTTGTGGATAAGGTCTATTAGTTGAAGCACCTCGCTTTCAATATTTTCTGAATTGTGAGCCACTCATTATACTTCTACAATTATATTTTAAAGTTATCACCGCATAAAGTAAGCTATGTCAAATTTGCTAAAAATGGCAGGGTCCTTAAGGGGTTAAGTTGCTTGCGAAAATTCAGTTTGCTCAGTCAAGTTGGTGGCATGAGCTACAGCGACCCTCCCGGCAAAGGTAAAATAAAGTAGTGTAATTCTTAAAGGGGTTGGCAATGATCTCTGTACTTCCACACATGAAGTTGCTTGTTTTTAGGTGATGTGAGCCAATATCCTGCTTGTTCTTGTGCTGTCTGCATAGAGGTCCTGCCCATGAGATAACCACTGATGAGGCGTCACACGTCCAGGCACATCACTCAGCCTCCTCCATTCAAACATACTGCACCTGCACTAAACTCCCTACAGTGCAAGCATGGATGGCAGGTGCAGTATAACTGAATGGAGAAGAGGGAGTGATTTGCTTGGTCAGATGGCCCTCCATCAGCAGCTATTTTATGGACAGGACCTCTGTGTGGACAGCACAAAAGCCTTGGCCAACAATGGCGCTTGCCTTATGAAATATAGAAAATGGTACAGAATATCAACAAAGGCTATAATAGTAAGTGCCACATAGACATCTTACAAACACATAAGTCAACAGTAACCATAAAAAGGCCAAACCCTTTGACTTTTACCAGAAAACAAATTAAAAAAAAAAAAAAAAAAAAAACTTGCTGATTGAAGTATAAATCAGGTGGCCTGATGGTGAAGTTTGCTATAATGACGTCAGTGAAGACATACGGTACAGCATGTACTGGAAAAAGGAAACGTCATAAATGCTTTGCTGAATACCATGAAAACAAGCAAAGCTTATTTTGAATCCAGTGCCTTCCGGCATGTAAACTTAGTATACGCCAATTTAAATGACAAAGTTGTTTTGTTTTACAGCTTATACTGCCTTACTTCAATTCTGTTTTTCTAACAGAGCAGAAAACCTGAGTTGTCTGCACTACATTGGATGAAGTGCAGTTATAACTGCTGCTTGTACTGTTAATTACCTATGTACAATCTGGTTTGTAAAGCAGAACACACCTAACAGAGGGTCTAGCAAAAAGCTTCCATAAAAAAGCATTTATAGTCAAACACCAAGTTGTAATCTGAAGAGATAACTTCACAACATGGTACCTTTGCAACAGTAACTCTACTCTAAATGAAACATCCTTCTAAGGTTGCATCCTGCCTTTTCAATCCTTCAACAGGTTCATAGGCAACCTGAATTATATATAAGGGGCAATGTTGTCACCATGCAGGTTGTCAATGTCATCCATCCTTTCTCTGCACTAAAACTTCAAGGGGTGTCCAGGATTACAAAAAGCAAGGCTGCTTTCTTCAAAACACAGTGCAACACCTGTCCACTAGTTATGTCAACCCCATTCACTTCAGTGGGGCTGAACTTGCAGACCAGACAGAACCAGACACAACCCCTTTTAGTGTCAGCCTTGCAGTCAGTGTAGTTCTTACTTCTTGTGTGTTGTGTGGAATAGGGCTAAAATGAAAGAAAAGTCAAGATATTACCAAAGAAAGGCAGTTTATTTGCAAACATTTCTTCAAAGTGAATGAAATAAGATAATTCTGTAAAGAAAAGTGGGATAACTGCCCATGACAGTGATGTAGAAGGCAGATCCTTAGTTATTGGGAAGTTGTAGAAGTTGTGGCTGTTGCACCCATTCGTGGCATAACCAGTAGAGATGAGCGAACATGTTCGTCCGACGTTGATGCTCGTTCGAGCATTAGGGTATTCGCATATGCTTGCTACTCGGACGAGCATATCGTGATCCTCGAGGAAATGGCAACTTCCTCTTCCTGCATGTTAGGCCCCTTTTTTCAGCCAATCAACATGCAGGAGAGTCTTTGGTACCTCCTAGCATCACGTGGGGCCCCTACAAGTCGATAGCAGGGATTGGCTGGCCAGATCAGATGACCTGGGAATATAAGAATCTGGTCCCGCGCTGCTCGCGTCATACGCCGTCTGCATGAGATTAGGGATAGAGCTGCTGTCTGTCAGGGAGAGTGTTAGGGCCTGAATTTAGATGTTGGTTAGGCAGGAATCACCCACAAAGAACCCAACAGCCCTTCTAAGGGCTACAAGCACCTTTTTTTTTTGGTCTCCTCCTGGCTGCTGGCTGGGACTTGTAGTGCAGCTACCGCCATCTTGGCTGCACACTGTACACAGTGACTGGTGGCAGAAGGGACAGCACGTGGTCCACACAGACCCAAAATAAATTGCCCAAAGTACTCATTTTTGCTGCTGCTGTACCTTGGCTTGCTGAGATCTGTAGTGCAGTCTAGGGAATACGTTTTTCTCTCATGTCTATACAGTACAGTCCAGTGAACAATTATGTAGTGTACTGTACAGTAGCGTCAGTCTAGGGAATACGTTTTTCTCTCATTTCTATACACTACAGTCCAGTGAACAATTATGTAGTGTACTGTACAGTAGCGTCAGTCTAGGGAATATGTTTTTCTCTCATTTCTATACACTACAGTCCAGTGAACAATTATGTAGTGTACTGTACAGTAGCGTCAGTCTAGGGAATACGTTTTTCTCTCATTTCTATACACTACAGTCCAGTGAACAATTATGTAGTGTACTGTACAGTAGCGTCAGTCTAGGGAATACGTTTTTCGTCTCATTTCTATAAACTACAGTCCAGTGAACAATTATGTAGTGTGCTGTACAGTAGCGTCAGTCTAGGGAATACGTTTTTTTATATATCCTACAGTGCAGTGAAAAATTGAGTGGTTTGTGGTGCAATAGCCGCCGTCTAAAGATTACGTTTTTCCTCTCAGTCATATATACTACAGTGCAGTGCGAAATTCTGTTGTGTGCTGCACACTAGCCAGAGTGTAGAATATAAATGTTTTTCCTCTCAGCTATATATTATACAGTGCAGTGCAAAATTCTGTCTTATGCTGCACACTAGCCGGAGTGTAGAAAATATACGTTTTTCCTCTCAGTCATATATACTACAGTGCAGTGCGAAATTGTGTCGTTTGCTGCACACTAGTCAGAGTGTAGAGAATATAAGTTTTTCCTCTCAGTTATATATTACACAGTGCAGTAAAAAATTCTGTCGTGTGCTGCACACTAGCCGGAGTGTAGAAAATATACGTTTTTCCTCTCAGTTATATATTAGACAGTGCAGTAAAAAATTCTGCCGTGTGCTGCACACTAGCCGGAGTGTAGAAAATATACGTTTTTCGTCTCAGTTATACATTATACAGTGCAGTAAAAAATTCTGTCGTGTGCTGCACACTAGCCGGAGTGTAGAAAATATACGTTTTTCCTCTCAGTTATATATTATACAGTGCAGTGAAAAATTCTGTTGTGTGCTGCACACTAGACGGAGTGTAGAAAATATACGTTTTTCGTCTCAGTTATACATTATACAGTGCAGTGCGAAATTGTGTCGTGTGCTGCACACTAGCCGGAGTGTAGAAAATAAACTTTTTCCTCTCAGTTATATATTATACAGTGCAGTAAAAAATTCTGTCGTGTGCTGCACACTAGCCGGAGTGTAGAAAATATACGTTTTTCCTCTCAGTTATACATTATACAGTGCAGTGCAAAATTCTGGCGTGAGCTGCACACTAGCCGGAGTGTAGAAAATATACATTTTTCGTGTCAGTTATATATCCTACAGTGCAGTGAAAAATTGAGTGGTTTGTGGTACAATAGCCATCGTCTAAAGACTACGTTTTTTCTCTCAGTTATATATCATAAGTGCAGTGAACATACAAAATGTTGAATCCAAGGGCTAATGGTCGAGGGCGTGGACGTGGGCGTTCAAGTAGTGTAGGGGGCAGAGGCCGTGGTCCTGGGCAGGTTGACACAGTACATGTTGATGAGGGAGCACTGGAATGCCCCAGAGTTTCGCTCCCTAGCTTCATCTCGCAACTTACTGGTTCACGTGATATACCACTATTAAAATCACAACAGTGCGAACAGGTGATGAAGTGGATGGCGGACAAAGCGTCCAGTAATTTATCCACCACCCAGTCTTCCACGCAGTCCACCCACGCTTGCCAAGGGAGTAGACTTCTGTCTCCTCCAGCTCAAACCTCCTTCCCCCCCAGCCTGCACCCTCCACGGAAAGTATGGATTCAGATCAGGCATACTCACAGGAACTCTTTTCAGGACCCTACCCAGAGACACAAACCACTGCTCAACAGCAATCTGAGCAGTTGCTCTGTCCCGATGCCCAACATTTAGAACTTGTGGACTTGAGAGTGTGGACTTAGTGCAAGTAGTGCGTGAAGAGGTGTCGGATGATAATGATGGTGATGATGAGACACGGTTGTCAGACAGTGACGTTGTTGTCAGGGCAGTAAGTCCGAGGGGGGAGCAGAGTGAGGAATCGGAGAAAGAGCTAGTGGATAATGAGGTGACTGACCCGAGCTGGGTTGGTAATCCAACTCAAGACAGTGCTTCTGAGGTGGAGGCAAGTGCAGCACCAGAACAGGCTGGAAGAGGCAGTGGGGTGGCCAGAGGGAGAAGCAGGGCCAGAGCAGGTAGATCAGCAACTGTTTCACGGAGTCAAGCTCCCGTGCCAATTCTGAAGATTTTTTAAAGAAAGTGAGGATGACCGACGGACTGTGGTGTGCAACCTGTGCCTTACCAGGATCAGTAGGGGAGCCACCACCACCAGCCTAACCACTACCAGCATGCACAGGCATATTAGTGCTAAACACCCGACTCAGTGGAACCAAGGCCGTTCACCTCCTGCGGGTCACACCACTGCCCCTTCCCCTGTGTCACATGCTGGCTCGGCGAGTCAACCCCCCACCCAGGACCCCGGCACAAGCGCCTCCTGCCCTACAACCACCCCTTCACCTCCATGATCCTCCACAACCTCCACCAATGTGTCCCAGCGCAGCGTTCAGCTGTCTTTGCAGCAGACATTTGAGTGCAAGTGCAAATACAATTCCAGCCACCCACATGCACAAGCCCTAAACGTCCACATCACCAAATTGTTGAACCTGGAGATGCTGACCTATAGACTGGTAGAGACTGAGGCTTTCCGCAACCTGATGGCAGTGGCTGTCCCTCGGTACTTGGTCCCCAGCCGTCACTATTTTTCCCGATGTGCCGTCCCAGCCCTACACCAGCACGTGTCAGAGAACATCATCTGTGCCTTGACCAACACGGTTAGTGATAAGGTCCACCTAACCACAGAAACGTGGACAAGTGCTGCCGGGCAGGGACAGTATATCTCACTGACAGTACATTGGGTTAACTTGGTGGAGGCTGGGACCGAGTCTGACCCTGGGGCCGCTCATATACTGCCCCCACCGAGGATTGCAGGCCTACCTCGGTCACGGTTTCTCAGATGTACTATGCCTCCTCCTCCAACCCCTCCTCCTCCTCCTCCGAATTACCATCCGTGGGCATGGCGCCTTCAGTCGGTAGCTCTAGGCGCAACAGCACTGGCGTGGGTAAGCGCCAGCAGGCGGTGCTCAAACTGCTGAGCTTAGGAGACAAAAGGCACACCGCCCAAGAGCTGTTACAGGGCATCACGGCGCAGACCGATCTGTGGCTGGCACTGCTGAACCTCAAGCCAGGCATGGTTGTGTGTGACAACGGGCGTAACCTGGTGGCGGCTCTGCAACTCGGCAGACTGACACATGTGCCGTGCATGGCCCACGTGTTCAATCTCATAGTTCAGCGGTTTCTCAAGAAATATCCCAATTTGTCAGATTTGCTCAGCAAGGTGCGCTGCATCTGTGCGCATTTCCGCAAGTCAACCACAGATGCTGCCACTCTCAGCGGCGCCTACAACTGCCAGCTTACCGAGTGTTGTGCGACTTGCCCACGAGATGGAATTCGACATTAAACATGTTATCCAAAGTTTACCAGCAGCGCAGAGGCATTGTAGACTGCCAGATGTCAACTTCCACCAGAACTGGTAGTCAGGTCACTCAGCTACTTCAAGTCTACAATGAGGAGTGGACGTGGTTGTCTGATATCTGTCAGGTGTTGAGCAACTTTGAGGAGTCAACACAGATGGTCAGCAGCGATGCCGCCATTATCAGCCTCACCATCCCGCTACTTTGCCTGTTGAAAAACTCACTGCTCAGCATGAAGTCAGAAGCTTTGCGCTTGTCACAGGAGATGGGGGAAGAAGATACGTCGCTTGATAGCCAGAGCACCCTCCGGTCTGTTTCTCAGCGCGTATCGGAGGAGGGGGATGAGGATGAGGAGGAAGAGGAGGAGAATATCGGCGAGACAGAAGAGGGTACCAATGCTCAGTCCTTCTTAACTCTTGAGCGTGTATGGGCTGAAGAGGAGGAGGAGGAAATGGAGAGTCAGGCCAGTGAGGAGAGGGAATTCTTGCGTGTTGGGACTCTGGCGCACATGGCAGACTTTATGTTAGGCTGCCTATTCCGTAACCCTCGCGTTAGAAGCATTTTTTCAAACACCGATTACTGGGTGTTCACTCTCCTGGACCCACGGTACAAGCAGAACCTTTCCACTCTCATCCCTGTAGAGGAAAGGAGTATGAGAGTGAATCAATATCAACAGGCCCTGGTGCACAAGCTGAAACAATTCTTCCCATCTGACGCCACTAGCGGCAGAGGGCGTGGTTCTGCGGGCCAAGTAGCGGGGGAGAGGAGGCGAGCAGGCAGCTTGTCCAGCACTGGCAGGGGAACGCTCTCCAAGGCCTTTGCCAGTTTTATGTCACTCCAGCAAGACACTGTCACCTGTCCCCAGTCTAGGCAGAGTAGGGGGGAGCTGTACAGAAAGATGGTGAGGGAGTACCTAGCTGACCATACCAACGTCCTGACTGATCACTCTGCTCCATACAACTACTGGGTTTCAAAGCTGGACACGTGGCCTGAACTGGCGCTGTACGCCTTGGAGGTGCTGGCCTGCCCTGCCGCTAAAGTTTTGTCAGAACGGGTATTCATTGCAGCTGGTGGCGTCATCCCCGATAAGCGTACACACCTGTCAACTGAAAGCGCTAACAGGCTGACGCTTATTAAAATGAACAAAGCCTGGATTTCACCGGAATTCAAATCTCCTCCGGGGGAAAGCAGCTAAAGAATAAGATTCCTTATGTATCCGATTCCTCTCCTCCTCCTCCTTCTCTTCATTGCCACTGACCCAAAAGGGAAATTTTTAGAGGGCCAACTGGCACTCTTTTAAGACAATGTTTCCGGAGGGCCACCCTCTCTCCAAACAATTTTTTCGGAGCGTCAACTACAGACACTCTAAAACAATTTTTCCGGAGCATCAACTACAAACAACTCTAAAACAATTTTTCAGGAGCGTCAACTACAGACACTCTAAAACAATTATACAGGAGCGTCAACCACAGACACTAAAAAATTTTTTTTCGGAGGGTCGACTTCAGACACTCCAAAAAAAAATTTTTGGGAGGCTCACCTACAGCCATTTGACTGCAATCTCAGTCGGACAAAGGCATTGGTGGTGTCACCGCCATGATTTGTCAGGCTCAATTTTTGGGTGGTTCACCTGCTACCTCAGTCTAACTCGATCACTCTGTTGTCACCGCCGCCATACAGGGTCACGCTAAAGTTTTTATGTGCTTCGCCTGCTACCTGAATCTAACTCTGTCACTCTTGTCACCGCCATGCTGCGTCACGTTAAATTTTATTTGTTTTTCGCCTGCTACCTCACTCTAACTCGTTCACTCAGTTGTCACCGCCATAGTGGGTTGCACTATAGCAACCCAAATCTGCACAGTCCTTTTTTTCTCTCTAACTGATCGATACTACACGTCACATTAGAAAATACATTTTTTTGCTCTCAGTTAATACACATATATTTGAAAAAGTTAAATGGAACAATTTTCTGAGTTGAACTATACCAGACCGAGTCTGCACAATCCTTTGTTTCTCTCTAATTGCTATATACTACACGTCACGTTAGAAAATACGTTTTATTGCTCTGTTATGCAAATATATTTAAGAAAGGTCACTGTGGGACAATTTTCTGGGTAGCTGTATGCCAGGCCCAGTCTGCACAATCCTTTGTTTCTCTCTAATTGATATATAATACAGTTATATACACAAAATTTTAAACCCAGCAGGGGTGCCATCACTACCAGCCTAACCACCACCAGCATGCGCAGGCATATAAGTGTTAAACACCCGATTCAATGGACCCAAGGCCGTTCACCTCCTGCGGGTCACAACACTGCTCCTTCTCCTGTGTCACTTGCTGCCTCTGCAAGTCAACCCCCCGCCCAGGACCCAGGCACAAACGCCTCCCACCTGAAAACTACCCCTTCGCCTCCACGATCCTACACACTGTCAACCGATGTGTCCCTGCGCAGCGCTCAGCTGTTATTAGATCAGACATTGGAGCGCAAGCGGAAATAAAGTTTCACCCACCCACATGCACAAGCCCTCAACGTCCACATACAGGGCCACGCTAAATTTTAATGTGCTTCGCCTGCTCCCACAGTGTAATTCGGTCACTCTGTAGTCACAGCCGTACAGGGCCACAATAAATTTTAATGTGGTTTGCCTGCTCCCGCAGTGTAACTCGGTCACTCTGTAGTCACAGACATACAGGGCCACTCTAAATTTTAATGTGCTTCGTCTTCTCCCGCAGTGTAACTCGGTCACTCTGTTGTCACAGCCATACAGGGCCACGTTAAATTTTTCTGCGCTTTGCCTGCTCCCGCAGTGTATCTTGGTCACTCTGTAGTCACAGCCATACAGGGCCACGCTAAATTTTTTTGTGCTTCGCCTGCTCCTGCAGTGTAACTCGGTCACTCTGTTGTCACAGCCATACAGGGTCACGCTAAATTTTTATGTGCTTTGCCTGCTCCCGCAGTGTAACTCGGTCACTCTGTAGTCACAGCCATACTGGGCCACAATAAATTTTTATGTGCTTCGCCTGCTCCCGCAGTGTAACTCGGTCACTCTGTAGTCACAGCCATACAGGGCCACGCTTAATTTTTATGTGCTTCGCCTGCTCCCGCAGTGTAACTCGGTCACTATGTAGTCACAGACATACAGGGCCACGCTAAATTTGAATGTGCTTCGCCTGCTCCCGCAGTGTAACTCGGTCACTCTGTAGTAACAGCCATACAGGGCCACACTAAATTTTAATGTGCTTCGCCTGCTCCTGCAGTGTAACTCGGTCACTCTGTTGTCACAGCCATACAGGGCCACGCTAAATTTTTATGTGCTTCGCCTGCTCCTGCAGTGTAACTCGGTCACTCTGTAGTAACAGCCATACAGGGCCACACTAAATTTTAATGTGCTTCACCTGCTCCTGCAGTGTAACTCGGTCACTCTGTTGTCACAGCCATACAGGGCCACGCTAAATTTTTATGTGCTTCGCCTGCTCCTGCAGTGTAACTCGGTCACTCTGTTGTCACAGCCATACAGGGTCACGCTAAATTTTTATGTGCTTCGCCTGCTCCCGCAGTTTACCTCGGTTACTCTGTAGCCACAGCCATACAGGGCCACGCTAAATTTTTATGTGCTTCACCTGCTACCGCAGTGTAACTCGGGCACTCTGAACGAGTCTGACCCTGGGACTGCTCATGTACTGCCCACACCGAGGATTGCGGGGCCTACCTAGGTCACGGTTTCTCAGACATATTATGCCTCTTCCTCCAACCCCTCCTCCTCCTCCTACTCTCAGTTACCATCCGTGAGCACGGCGCCTTCAGTCGGTAGCTCTAGGCGCAGCAGCAGTGCCATGGGTAAGCGCCAGCAGGCGGTGCTCAAACTGCTGAGCTTAGGTGACAAAAAGCACACCGCCCAAGAGATGTTACAGGGCATCATGGCGCAGACCGATCTGTTGCTGGCACCGCTGAACCTCAAACCAGGCATGGTTGTGTGTGACAACGGGTGTAACCTGTTGGAGGCTCTGCAACTCGGCAGACTGACACATGTGCCATGCCTGGCCCACATGTTCAATTTCATAGTTCAGCGGTGTTTTTGGTGTTTCGTCTGCTACCTCACTCTAACTCGGTCACTCTGTTGTCACCGCCATACAGGGTCACGCTAAATTTTATTTCTTCTTCGACTGCTACCTCAATCTATCTCTGTCACTCTGTTGTCACCGCCATGCTACGTCAGGGTAAATTTTTGGGTGGCTCACCTGCTACCTCATGTAACTTGTTCACTTGTTGGTGTCACCGCCATGCTGTGTCAGGTTTATGCATGCGTCGTGGGGAGGGGGATAGGACAGCAGTGCAAGCATGGGCATGGGTGATGGACCTTCGTTGCACCTAGTTGGGTGCTTCGCTAACACGTGATGGGCATGTGCCTCGCCCTTCTTGGTCTGGGTGAGCACAATTGCCTTGAGGGTCACCACCAGGCTGTTGCCCGAGAATTTGGGGTAATGGTGGGATTAGGCAGCCTCAGAGGCATCCATGCATGCTGCCCCTGCTGTTTCCTGTCCATTTCCGTGGTGTTTCCATAATTTTCTGAGGTTTCCAGGTTTTCACCTAGCCTTCCCTAGGCAGAGCCTTGGTCCCCTGCAAAAAATGCTCGAGTCTCCCATTGACTTCAATGGGGTTTGTTACTCGAAACGAGCACCTGAGCATCGGGAAAAGTTTGTCTCGAATAACGAGCACCCGAGCATTTTAATACTCGCTCATCTCTAATAACCAGGTATGTTTCACAAGGATATGGTACTTTTCCATCAAGGATCCATGAATGAAATATTTCTGGATTGCAGAAACCTGTTGTTCCACAACTCATACCCTCTCTTTCCCAAGACTTTCTTACTTTGTTTGCTCCTTGAAATGCTGAAAATTGTTGTTCTATGACTTTGACTTTGGTTTGCTCAAGACTTTGTTGCTCTTTTTGCCCTTGAATTACTGATATCTGTGGTTCCATGGCTATGTCCTCAGTTTGCTTAGGACTGTCTTATTTTTTTAGCCGCTAGTACTTCTGCAGCCCTCCTGTTGGTGACCTCTGCCTCTTACTGGGCTACATTTGTTACCACTATTGTACATCCGATGCTACTCGGGTAAATGTATTCTGGGCAGGGGCGTTGCTAGGGTCTCAAAAGATCCGGGGCCCAAGCCCCAATGAATATGGCCCAATTCTCTATGTCGACCCTCGCCCCACCCCTGCTATACAGCAGCACATACCTCGCATCCAGGGCCTCTAGGTGACGTCTCCTCTGATGTAGATCTTCTCTGTCATCATCTTCTCCATTTGGCCAGGGCAACTTCTCTCAGCCGCTCCTCGTCTCTGCAGAGTGTGACACACGGACATCTTAGCTTCCTCACATTTCTATCATCATCCCCCAACCTGGAGTCCCCACAGCCTTATCCTGCTGCTCGCTGTGCCCCCCAAAACCTTCAAATACTATCCAGAAGAAATAATAGTGCCCCCATAGTAATAGTCCTACCAGTAGTAATTCCCTCATTAGTAACACTGCACCCTACAGTGACCCCAGCACTGATAATGCTCCCCAAGATTGTCCCCATTAGTAGAAGAGTCCTCCAGTATAAATAATGCCCTCACACAGCCCCCAGTAGTAATAAGGCTCCCTATTGTTCCCCCAGTGGTAATAAAGCTCTGTACAGACCCCTCAGTAGTAATAAGGCCCCCCCCAAAGTGTTCTTAGTAGAAATAAGGCGGATCTATAAGCCCCTTCTATAGACCCTCCAGTAGTAATAAGAACGCCTAAGGTCCCCTGGATTTATAATACCCCTACAGTGCCCCCAGTATTTATATCGCTCCCCCTACTGTTATAATGCTCGCCCTGAAGTACACTCTGTAGTTATATTCCTCCCTTTAGTGTCCTCAGAAATTATAATTCCTCAGCCCCATGTACAGTCCCATGTAAATAAAGCTATTTCCCTCCTGTGTAAACAACATCACACCATCTCTCCAGCCCCCTCCAAATACAGTCCCATGTAAATAACATAATTTTCACCCATAGCCGTCATCAATATACAGTCCTATGTAAATATCACTCCCTCCGACAGCCACCTCCAACATGCAGTCCCATGTAAATAACATCACTCCACGGCACAGTCCAATGTAAATAAGGCTACATTCACACCAGCGTTTTTGTTGGATTCGTCATGGATCAGCAAAAACACTTCCGTCATGATATTAAAACCGTCTCCATCCGTTCTGAATGGATCCGGCTGTATTATCTTTTAAATAGCCAGTTTGGATCAGTTTCTTCATGCGGACACCAAAACGCAGCAAACAGCATTTTAGTGTCCGCCTCCAAAACGTAATGCAGACTGAACTGAAGCAAACTGAAGCAAAACTGATGCATTCTGAATTGATCCTTTTCCGTTCAGAATGCATTAGGGCAAAACTGATCAGTTTTGGACTGTTTATGAGAGCCTGTGATGGAAATCACAAACGGATCCTTACAACGCAAGTGTGAAAGTAGCCTAATGCTAGTTTCACACCTGTGGCAAGGGACTCCGGCAGGATGTTCCCACACGTGCACCTGCGGCAGCTTGGATCCGGCGGGCTGTTCACCCGTCGGAACAGCCTGCCAGAGTCCCATGCCGCAGGTGTGAAAGCACCCTAACAGAACCCTGCCCAAGTCAGCTCCAACACACAGTCCCATGATAACATCCCTCCCTTCTGCCCTAACATACAGTCCCAGTTAAATAACCACAACTCCCAGCATCCCTCTGCTTCTCCCTTCACTTACCTCTTCTGATGTAGCAGAGCTCACTGCAGCTTCTTCCCCACAATTCTCATCTTCAGTTTAGAAGACAGGGGTTGAAAATGACCTGCGATGATGTCAAAGTCATGTGACCAGTGCAGGATTGGACGGCACTGATCACATGACCTGTGATGTCATCACAGGTCCTACATATCTTGCAGTGTATTAGATTCAATTGTACTGCCGTCATGAGGACGGCAATACAATTGTATCTGTCTAACAGGCAGGACATTCGGGGCCTGGGAAAAAACATCAGGGGCCCAGGCCCCGAATGTTTTAGCCTAGCAACGTCCCTGATTCTGGGTATTCACTGCAAGAAAGCTATCCCTCCACATGGGGGGGGGGGGGCATAGTCTAATGATTGCTTAATCGTTTTGACTCTACTCCTCAGTTGACCGTGCACCAATCAAATTACAGCTCAAAGGACCCATCACTGCCCCACGGCTGTAACAGGCCAGGAACTAAATGTCTTTTTCTGTCTTTTATTTGACAACTATGCAAAAATATAACACATTATTTAAGGGGCAAATATATATCAAAGATAGATAGATAGATAGATAGATAGATAGATATATTCTCTTTGCCTCTGTATAAAATAAGATGCATAAATAACAGTAATATCAACCAGCAAAATGAAAACACAAGGGAAGTAGATGCAATGGTAAGGTAGTTGCTCATATAATTAGTCAGTGGTCAGAACGGACTATTTAGCTACTTCGAATGTGATGCAGCTCGAGACATCTGAATCTAGTTAGGTATACTGTAAAATGTGTTTATATCCGCATTCCTTTCTTTTCCATTCTTTTATTTCCTAAAACAAGAATATGTCTTTATATGAGATAATTGTTTCATGTTTGTCCTTCCATAACCCTGAGAGCACCATGCGTTGTCTTGAACACATTCTCGTAAATGACACTAGTGTATTAGTGACACTATTGGATTTTAAAACAACACATTGAATATAAGTATATATTTTATTTCAATTCTGAGTTCTCACAGTTTTTTATTTTTATTTTTTTTTACCTAAGAACAAGTATAGCTAGAATAAAGGGTCTGCAATTGTAGATTGGCTATCAGCATATAAGCACAGACCTGTAACTTGAAGCTCCTAGAACCCACTTTAGAATCTATAACAAGACCACCCAACCTTCAGACATAATTTATAGTAGTAATAATATTAATGGTCTCTTCATATTGGGCAGAAGAACTTTTGTGGCTCTTCAGGCTCCAGGGCTTGGGTGCAACCATACCTTATGGCAAAATTAGTTACAAGATCATATTTGACTTCTAAACATTGTAATGATAATTGAGGATCTCCTAATATACAATGTATGCAGGGTTGGGTCTACAACTTGTATATAGTTGGGTATTTGCAACCCCTCTTTCAGTGGTGTGCATATCTCCAAAGTCAAAGTATGATATCTTATGGCCACTAGTGTATGTTTTAAGTAGTCCTCTTCATTTTTGCTCCTGTTTTGTACTTCTCATTATAGAAAGCTTTCTTTGATGAGCATTCAGCTCAACAGCTTAACAAATGAAGCCTCCTGACATTGAAGGTACTATTATGTAACAGTGCTCTATTTTCTGTGATTAGATGGAGAAGTTGTCATTTCATTGCACCATCTTCCTTTGGTCATCATTTCAACACTTTAACAGGTCAGACATTGACTTGCACTAACTAGCAACCTATAGATGGCATTAGGGAGACAATTTTCTTCCATCTGCAGAAGAGTTGCTTTGCATATCCTTTCTCCGAGGACACTGTTACTACATGACTCCTTACTCCAGCTGGTGTCTCTGTAAGGAGGACTGTACACTAGACATCAGAGAATCTATTCTACAGAATCAAAATTCGACCCCAGTAGTGATAAAAAAAAATTCTGTTTTGTTAGAATTAGAATTTCTTGAGATTCGATTTGGGAGAATATGGATAGAGAGCCTCTGTAACTCTCATAGAAGTGAATGGGAGCTCTGAAAACAATGTAACATTCCCAGTAATTGACATGCATAAACATGACTAAGATCAGCTGACATATCACATATTTTATGTAGGTCTAAACATTGGGGGCATTGCTAATAATGTGCTAACTCTAGGATGATCGAGCAATCTTGTTCAAACTCTGAAAGTTAGAATCTGACTGTGTAAAAAACACTCTAGAAATGAGTGACAATCAACTTGCTATATTATGGGGTATTTCAATGATTGGCATTTGTTATGGCCAGGCATAGACTCGAGTAAAGCTATGACCACACGGCACAATCATGTCACAGTTGAGACTTGGCCAGATTACTGTTGGGTACCGCATGACTGTACAGACTGCAGCCGGTATTGGAGGTGGCGCTTGGCCATTATCAATGCAGACTGACGAAACAGTGCGGCCTCTTTAGATTAACAAGAGCCAGCTGCAGCCCATATGGCTACACGGTACTTGACCACAGTGCGAACACTCACAACTGCAACATGACCATGCTGTGTTGTTGTACCCTAAAAAGACCCTGCCTAAAACAATCATCAATATAGTATGCTGATCAGGGCCCATTTACATCCAGTTACATGGAACAATCATCAGCCCTGCATGTTCCCAAATGATCATTTGTGTGATCTTGTGTGGCATTTTCATTATAGCAGGCATCACATCTTTATATACACAGGATGATGAGCGGCCAACAACCAATGATGTAATGAAACTAAAAAATGAGTGTTTGCCTAATTGATCAGCGAACAGCTTATATAGGCCATTTGTCTGGAACGAGTGTTCAGACAAATGTTTGTTTGGTTAAGGACTCATGCACACGAATGTATTTTCTTTCCGTGTCCGTTCCGTTTTTTTTTTTGCGGACCGTATGCGGAACCATTCATTTCAATGGGTCCCCAAGAAAACGGAAGGTACTCTGTATGCATTCCGTTTCCGTATTTCCGTTCCGCAAAAAAATAGAACATGTCCTATTATTGTCCGCATTACGGACAAGGATAGTACTGTTTTATTAGGGGCCAGCTGTTCAGTTCCGCAAAATATGGAATGCACACGTATTTTATGCCGTCCGAATGTCATCCGTATTTTATGCCGATCCATTTTTGCGGATCCGTTTTTTCATACGGTCGTGTGCATGAGGCCTAATCATGTAAAACTCTATAAAGGCCATTAAAAGACTGCAGTAACATCTGTTAATCTGCTAATTGATAACCTAAAGATTCAAATAATGCAGCTATAAACTCCAATTAGAATTGAAAAGACATACTATAAACAGTAATACAACAGTAAAACATTGGCATTACATCATGAAGTTCAGAAATGATTTACTGACGTAGAGTACACCACAATCTATAAAGTGCTGGAGTCTACATAAAAATTATAGACAGGCAAAATAGTGCAACCATACGATTACTGTGCATAATTACAAAATACAAATTGTTCCTATTTTAAGATAAAACACACTAGATTATTGCACCAGTTAACCTCTTTCATGTTGGGTTCTTTGTGGTTTGGTTTCCCTCCAGAATTTGAAAAGTGTGGTCAAATTCATTAAAATGGGGAATATATATATTTATTTGACCAAGAGTCAATGATATTTCTGGCACCACAATAATTTTACCGTTTCTATCTCAGAAACTATCAATTAACATATTTGTCACTCTGTAATCATCAGCTAACATGCACAAGTCAATAACAATGAAATGAAAACAATGCACTCTGTATTTGCAGATACTTGGTGAAAAAAAGGTTTCCGTTTGGCTTTCTCTGACCAAGCATACTTAGTTTTTGTTTGTCAATAGCAAAACAGAACCATAATTATAGAAATAATTTAACCATATAAAACATAAATAACCCCAAACCCTAAGTAGACATCCAGGCTTAAGTGTGGTGAGGTATTACAACTCAACCCTTTTCACTTCAGTGGAACTAAGCTACAATACCAGACACAACTCATGATGCTGTAGGTCTGACTGTGTTTTCAGAAGAATGCAGCCATGTATTTATAATCTTGGATAAACCCTTTAAAAGTGTTGTCCCACATAAAACTGTATCATTTATCTAAAGGTGATAGGTCATAAGATTATAATTAGGGATGAGCGAACCCACGGAAATTCGGGTTCATCTGGTTCAGCCAAACTTCAGGTCAAAGTTCGGGTTCGTGACCCGAACATGACCCGAACTTCGTCCCTAACTCGGACCCCATTAAAGTCAATGGGGACCCGAACTTCACTTTATCATTTTCCGTTTTAACATGGTTATAACGGAAAATAATAGCATTCTTAAGACAGAATGCTAAATAAACTGGTCATTCAGGGGTTAAAAATAATTAAAAAACTCACCTCATCCACTTGATAGCGCAGCCGTCATCCTCTTCTTTCTTCTTTCTGCAGAACCTGCGGTGATGTCACCGTGCTTACCACGTGGTGAGCGCGGTGATGTTATCGCAGGTCCTTTTGCAAGTCCTGCAGAAAGAAGAAAGAAGAGGATACCGGCTGCGTGAAGTGGATGAGGTGAGGTTTTTTTAAAATTATTTTTAACCCCTGAATGTCCATTTTATTTAGCATTCTGCCTTAAAAATGTTATTATTTTCTGTTATAACCATGTTATAACGAAAAATAATAAAATCACCCGAACACCAAACCCGAACTTTAGTGAAAAAGTCCGGGTTCGGGTCCGGGTACCTGAAAGTTCGGTACGAACCCGAACTTTGCAGTTCGGGTTCGCTCATATCTAATTATAATTTATAAGATAAATGTGGTGTAGATTTCTATATGTATGATAGGTACTGTAAGGATAGTTTCACACTAGCATGAGAGATCTGGCAGGCTGTTCCAGTAGAGAATCCGGCATTGCCAGAGGTTTGTAAGGCTCCATCCGGCCCCATTCACTATAATGGGGACCGAAAAAGATCTTCCCACAATCCAGCAAATTTACTGAGATTCGGCTGGAAGAAAACTGCTGTATGCATGACTTGGCTGTATGATCCAATTTTGAGTCTCCCCTCCCACATGCCACCGATTGGTGAAAATTTGAATATTTGCAGATCTTAGTGACACTTGCTGCTTCCATACCTGCTGCTTCCTGAATTTGCATAACCTTATGGCTTGTTCTTCCTGGTGTTGCAAGTTCAGTTTTGAGAAGTATAGAAATTGAGAGGCAGAGAAAGGGTTCCCTTGCCAAATACCAAGGCTTGTTGGAAAGTCGGATTCTGAATCATAGGGAGCCACTTCCAATAGGTGGCGCTGGTGAGATGTTCTCTTTCTTGGGAGATATCTCTTTGCATATTATTTTCCCATGGAGCATTGCCAATAAGTCTCCATACAGGACTGGTCTCTTCATGAAGATTCAACAGCCTGCCTAAGTCATTTTGATTGTATAAGTGATTGCACAGAACTGTGAAATATGTTGGCATTATATAAATGTAAAATTGTTATTATGGGGTACTTCAATGTCCACACATTTAAAAAAAGATCCAACTACAAGACTGGATTCACACATACATGTTTGAATGGCTTTTGGTACCGTTTTTGATGATGCCTTTCATTGCCCAAGCTAGGAGTGGATACAAAAGAGAGGTGAAATATAAGTCCCTACTTATTTTTTCTTCCTTCGCTTTGGATCTACTTCTTTGTTAGGATAAAAAATCTGCACCAAAAATGCATAAAAAAACACTCATGATATCTAGCCTTGGGCTACTTTCACACGAACGTTGTGTTTTGCGGATCCGCATATTGCAGATCCGCAAAACACTGATATCAGCCCATGTGCGTTCCGCAATTTGTGGACCGTACATGCGGGGAATATATAGGACATGTTCTATTCTTTTTGCGGCACCGTGGCACGGAGCAATTCATGTGGACAGCACACGGTGTGCTGTCCGCATCTTTTGCGGCCCCATAGAAATGAATGGGTCCGGATCTGAGCCGCAAAATATGCGGCTCAGATCCCGCAAAAGCTACTGTCGTGTGAAAGTAGCCTTAGACTAATAATCCATAATGTTCTTCTTGTTTCATCAGGTTTGCATCTGCACATATGGATGAAAGAGCTTCTGAGCTCTACTGAAGGATTTGCCAATGCACAGTACAGAGCGATTTCAGCATTTGGTGACAGCACATTAATCATCTGTGATAACGTTACAAGACCTATGATTTATGCTGGCTTTTGATCTTTCCCTGTGTGCTACTTACATAAAAAGCATGTCAAAGGATTTAAAGATACTTCGTATCAATCAGTGGAGCTATTTAGAGGACTGAGGTGGAGAAGGCCACTATTTGTGCTGCACATAATACTGTCATTTCCTCTGTTGCATGCTATTGTGCCCATTATTTTAAAGGCCATTTTATTCTTGTGATCCATGTGTGTCTATTAATACCAGTCACTGGAAAGTACAGTTAAAGCAGGCATCGGATAAAATAAAACTACTGGTGTCTGTCTGAAATTTTCCATGACTATTATGTTCAAAGATTTCACTTGATGTTCACCATTCAACCGTTCAACTTCATTTTATGCAGCTTTGAATTGTGCTCAACATAAGAACTTATTAACATGTGAAGAACATGGACAGCACATCTATCCATTGATTATAGTGTGTTTTTTCACTGACTGTACTACATTGGTCAGTGTTGAGGAGCAAACACTCCCATTGAAGTCTATGGGATGTGAGGGTGGCATCATGATCTATCATGTTCTAAAAATCCCCTTTTAAGCCTAGCAGTGCACATGGAATAGAGATCAAGCAATGGGCACACAAACCCTTCATATACATCAGGAGAATTTCCAATTGGGATTCTTCTACATGAGCAAAAACACTTTGGTGGGCCAGTTAGCTGCCTCACTGCAGGTGAAATATACAGCCAGATGTAGCTTCCCCTGGTAATAACTGCTGATTGCTGGAGTTTAGAAATATCTGCTTTGTCTTTGAAAGGATTGCCTTGGTTTTATGGGATTCAAAAAACATTTGCTTTCTTTTAGAAACCTTGCCAGTGTCGTGCGTGGGCTGTGCCTAATACTCCAGTTTGGCTCTATTCCTCGAGAAGTAATACCAGAAACAGCCCATGGACAACAGTGGCACTGTTTCTAGAAGAAAGCATCCACATTGTTTCAACCTTTTGTAACGGGGAGCTGGCGGCGCGGTCCCCCTGTGTTGCGCCGCCGGTCTCCCATCAGCCCTATGGAGCGAGGACTCAGGAAGCGTCCTCGTCTCCATGGCGACGCTACTTGGGGAGGACCTGACGCGCTCTCTGCTGCCGCACGTCCAGCGTCCTCCCCGCCCCCTGGACAACGAGCAGGCGGGGGCATCTGAGCGCTGGCCTAGGGAACCAGTGCTCAGACTCTGGTAAATATATTATTAGTTTCTTTATATGTTTTTGGGCACTGTATATGAGGTCATGTGGCGCTGACCACGCCACATGACCAATTTAACAATAATTTGAGTGCTGGTCACGTTTGGCCAGCGCTAATTATGCAAATGAGGTCATGTGACGCTGGCCACGTCACATGACCTATTTGGAGGGCTATTTAAACTGGCAACCTGCGGTTACAGGTTGCCTGTGATTAGTCTTCTAAGATCAGTGCTGCGTATTTGACCCTTGCTAGTTTATTATCGTGTATTGGACTTTGGTTCGGACTTTGGACTTTGATCTTGCTCTTCCCCTCGGTTCTCGACGTTATCTCCTGGTTTTGAATTTGCTTGCTGACTTCGCTTCTTATTTTGTTTGTTCTGTCTTGTTTGTCTTCCCGTGTTTCCCTTTCCCTGCCCTGAGCACTTATACAGTATAGGGACCATCTCCAAGTTATGGTTTTGCTGTCTAGGGCATATACTGTAAGTAGGCAGGGACAGTGGTGGGGTTCAGACAGGGCTCACTATTCCTTCGTTCCCCCTGTCGTGACACCTTTTGAATCCCTCACTAGGCTTTTTTGGATCTTATTGACCAGCTGAAACGTTTTGCTTTGTTTCTTTGCATAGCTTTTCATTTCTCATTGACATTATGCTATGTATGGTTTATGTAGGAGAAATTGTATTTTTGTCAGCGATGTTTGGTGTTAGCTATAAATTACTGTTTAATTTACCACATATAATTTTTGAGCAGTACAAATATATAAAATAATGCAATTTTCTGCTGGTCACTTAATCATGTTCAGGTTTTGACAGTTGTGTGGATATCTACTAAATATAGGGTTTATTTTGTTTTGATATAATGTATGTACAAGAAGATTTATAATCAGGGTTTTTTGCCACCAAAAATACTTGAAAACAAAAAAAAACATATGGGCCCTGATTTATCATGCCTTCATTCCAAAATTAAGACCTCAAAAAGTCACAAAATTGATTTTTTTTTACTCTTTGGACTTACTTCACTTGCTCCAGTTATGGGTGGGGAAGTGGGCATGGTTAGCTATGTTAATAACATTCCTCTATCACTGAGACATTTTAAAAAGTTGCATAAAAAGTCATATCTCCAGTAGGAGGGTGGAGTAGGAAAACTGGAGTACTGTAGCTTTCTATACAAAAGTGTTTAAGTATAAGACAAATTTGTCAAACAACTTGTGACATTTCATAAATGTGGCAAAAAAAAAATATATATATATATATATATATATATATATATATATATATATATATATATTATATAAGACAGACTCAAGCAAAACTGACTTCAAATATTCCCCTCATGATAAATTCCATCCATGGATTTCATAGCGGTTTTTTACAAGCCAAAAAAACAGACACAAAAAATTGTCTATGATGGAACCCTAAAACTCAGCAAAATGAAGCATGGATATTATAGAAGTAGAAATTCCTCTTTTTATATACTGACCTTAAGCATCTTTCACATTAGTGTTAGGATTGGCTAACAGGCTGTTTCGGCAGGGGAACAGCCTGCCAGATCTATACTAACACTTGCCCACGTGTCCTGACGGAAGTCAGCGCCGGTCCAATTCACTATAATGGGGATAGGTCAGAGATGCGGCCAAAGCACAGCATACATGCCGGAACAGCCTGACGGACAATCGTAACGCTAATGTGAAAGAAGCCTTAGTAGAGAGATGTAGCTACTTGAGGTGCAGAATTAGAAGTCATAACAGGGCCTTGATACCTGACACAACTCAAGGCCTCTTGGGCACATAAGGTCGACTTCACACTTCAGTTATTTGGTCAGTTATTTTCATCAGTTAGGGCTCATGCACACAAACATATTTTTCATCCAATCCACACTTTTTGCTGATCAAATGCGGACCCATTCATTTCAATGGGGCCACAATAGATGCAGACAGCACACTGCCATGCGGTCCATTCCACGGCCCTGCAAATAAAGAGAACATGTCCTTTTCTTATTTGTTTTACGGACAAGGATAGGGCAGTTCTATAGAGAGTAGGACACACATGGCTGATATCTGTGTTTTGTGGATCATCAATTTGCGGACCACAAAAGCGGGTATGGCCACATGCATAAGCCCTTATTGTCCGCCAAAACCAGTAGTGAGTGCTACTCGAACATAAGAAATAGAGGGGCATTTATTATGAATTATATGCCACTTTTTTTGCAGCAAAATCTGCAGCTTTTTGCCGCTCATGTCACTTTTGCCGAGTGCCGAGAATAGGGACATGACGCGGGCAGGCAAGAGTGGCCATGGCGTGGAAAATTACTTAAATCTACGCCACCAAGGGAGCTGCTGTAGATTTTAGTATGTTGCACAGCCTGCTGGAGGAAGCACTGCACAGAGCCGTCTAAATTGACAGTCTTAATAAATGTCCCCCATACTGTAAGTATTTCCTCCTGTTCTGTGTCTTTAACCCACACTTGGTTTTGGCTCACAATAACTGAAGGAAATAACTGACCAAATAACTGAAGTATGAACTCAGGCTAAGGTCTCATGCACACGACCGTTGTTTTGGTTCGCATCTGAGCCACATTTTTTGCGACTTTCATGCGGACCCATTCACTTAAATTGGGCACATGGCTGATATCCGTGTTTTGCAGATCCACAAAAACAAAGTACGGTCATGTGTATGAGGCCATATAATAGTTGAGGGTTTATTACAGATTTTGCATTGGGGTCCAGGAACTTCAGATTATACCTCAGTATTTTACATCATACATTAGGGGGTGGTCATTTATCATTTGATATTGTTTTCTTGTCACTTTTAAGTCTTCATGTATTTGGTTCATAGTAACGCTCATTAGCAATGATCTGGCAGTGTAATACTGCTGCCGATTACCTGATGAACAATCAGCAATCAAAATCTTTCACCAGGTTTAAAAATCTTCGTTTGCAGGTGACAGATCGTGGTATGTAATTACGATCTGCTGCCAGCAAACAATGATACAGTATAGGGAAGAGCGATGACAGAACAATTGCTCCTCCCTATACTGAGGAGGAGATCGGTGCATGTAATAGCAGTGGTCTCTTCCGCTAGCAAACAGACAGCAGGAAGGAACGCTTCCCTCCCAACAACCTCCTGCCTGATCTGGCTGTCAATTACATCCTTTAGTCTTTTTTAATGTGCCATGATCTAGGTCTTATCTCACTTTTCTGCCTTAAACATAGACTGTATTGAAATGTTTTGTGTCTTCAAATGTTGCTAAAAAGTTGTCTCAACTGGCGTGTCAAGCAACATTTTTAGACCATAAACCTGACATATCTGATTTGATAAATGACCCTCTAGAGCTCTTTGTTCTCCTTGTGAATAAAATGGTGGCTTCAATGTAGAGAAGCTTTTTTCTTGTTGGTTATTGAGCGCTCTTTTTGTGTAGAAGATCACACATAGTAATGTCTAGTGTCTAAGTCTTACAGATTGACATGTTTATTCTTTGGATAAAGTTGCCTGCTTCCATAGAATAAAGAAACATCTGCATTAAATGTAAAAAACTAAGGATTTGTCTTCCTGCAGGACAGAAACAATGGAGGTTCAGCTTCTCGTGAGGAAGTAGTCTTCATTGTCCTTCTTTTGAATTTAAGCTTCCAGGTGCTCAAAAGTCAACAGGGTGGGGTGTTTTGACTAAAGAACAGCTAATTAATCTTCAGATAAAATGAAATATATGCTTATTTCTACAAGAAATAATACAAAAAGGATTATGTCTATTTACAAGAAAATCACATGACAGGTCTAGTAAACCTCAGTGCTAAGGATGTGTGAACTCACCAAAGGACCTGCGGAGTGCATGATGATGTCACCACATGATCACAATGGTCGAGTGCAGTGACGTCATCATTGATGACATCATCGCACACAGCCAGAGTCATCACGTGATGATGTCTTCACGCTCGCCCCTAGGGGGCCAAGGAGCCTGTTATGAGACCTTACAGTATGATAAAAGGACTCAGATGAAGATTATGTGCGGAACAGAACCTGGAAGCCAGATCGGGGTGCTGCAGCGGCAAAATCAGTGGAGAAGGGCAGTGGTTGCAACAATTAAGACCAGAGGCCACATACCTCCTAAAAACAGCCAGGGCCACATCTGCTTCAGGATCTGGTGATGCCACTGATGTTGTGGGTGGGTTATGGCCAAATGTGCCAGACCTAAGCCCAGCTTAGCTGCCTGTAGCTCTGTACGAGCAACTCCCGTATGGCACTTTTTCTCCACAAGGCGCATACACAAAACCACAATGGTGTGCAAGATCTGCAGAACGAAAATAATCTACTACAGCACATGATATGGCATCACCAGATCCTTTGGGAAAATACAACTTGCCAGCATTCCCAATCAGAACAAGTCAGTCTTTCTTCTCCTGGTCCTCTGCATGGCAACCAACCCACATCCACAACCAGTACGGAATCTTTGTCATCATCATCACCTTCTTATTTTCCTGCTAAGATTCTTCCTTGTCCTTGGCTACATCTTTAATGGAATGTTTGGCCATGAAAATACTTTTCTCCACCAGCAATTAGCTTGTCTACAAGCTGAACCCCCAAGCTGCTGGCAATGTAATCGCTGTAGTATTATTGTAGTAGAGCCTTGTACTCTCATGTGACAGAGAATGCAGGCCACTCCTTATGATTCTCACTGTGCATCAAGATGCACTCCAAGATGGACAACCATGTTAGAGCTGATTGGCCTGGGAGAGAGTAGTCATACCGGAGAGCAGTTGCTCAAGTACTGTACATCAAGCAGCAAATATCCCGCTGGCTGTCATCCTGCTAACTCCAAATGGGCAAGGTGGTCAATGACAATAGGCACAACATCCTGAGTGCCCTGAAACTGGGGGAAATAATACATATTATCCCTCATCCTCCTCCTCATGTATTTTTGGAGTGACGCTGATGTTAATGAAACAGGTGGACTTGTAGCTGTTGGGGATCCACAATGAGAACTCCCATGGGGGAGTAGGAGGTGCTGCCACTTGAGGAGGAGGAAGAGGAGTCAGAGTTGGAGGAGAAAGGGAATGATGATGATGACGTTGACACTGGCCACAACACTAAATCGTCTCAGTGGCGGGCAGAGCCAGAAAGAACTGGCTCCTCAGGCACGTTGACCAGAATGGTGACCTGTATGCTCGCTTGCATCAATTTTATTATGAATGGGGAAACTATAGTAAGATAGCCCTATGAGAGTCCTATGAAAGTACCATGCTGAAAGTCATCAAGTACTTTGGTATGTCTCGTTCTAACTGCTGCTTTATACACTTGCTAATATAGAGATTGGCCAAGAAGTGACTGTTATGGCCCAAAAATGCATGATCTGTGGAAACTATGAATAAATAAATAAAAACTATAAACGTTCCTTCAAGCCTGGACCTTCCTGGTTGTGCCACTGCTAACCCCAATTTTCTTCTACTTCTGTCAATTTGGTTATGCCTACAACATGGGCCACTTTTATTTTATTTTATTTTTTTTTCCAGGGCCAGTTTAAGTTTTTAGGCCATCCCTGGCTCGGGATGAACTGCAACTAGGCTGTGTAACCGATGTACAGTGATGTCCCTGGCCTAAAAATAGGCTGTGGCGTTCAAATCCTCTTCTAAAAGCTGATAGGTGGGGGTCCCGGGTGATCTAATACTGATGACCTATCATGAAGATAAGTCATAAATATCTTTTCCTGGATAACCCCTTTAATGAGTACATTTTAGTCTAGATGCTGTCCAGTCTACACTCAGACAGTACCTGGATGGGAAAATCATTTACCGGAAAGGTAAGGTTTTTTATATCAGCAGTAGGCATGAGCGAACCCGAACTGCAAAGTTCGGGTTCGTACCGAACTTTGTGAGTTCGGGTACCAGGACCCGAGCCTGCACTTTCTCAATAAAGTCCAGGTTTGGGTTCCGTGTTCGGGTGATTTTATTATTTTCCGTTACAACATGGTTATATTGGAAAATTATAGCATTGTTAAGACAGAATGCAAAACAATATGGCCAATTAGGGGTTAAAAAAAAATCATTACTTGATCGTGGACCCCATTCAAGTTAATGAGTTCACGTCTGCAAACGGCGGCCGCATGGTCAGTGCCCGAGCAACCGATCAAAGAATGAAAGGTTGAGCCTAATTGGTTGTGTTAAAGAAATTAGTTGATGAACAAAATTTTGCTAAGTTATATATGATTATTAAATAGTCTCCATTTTCTGTATTAATCTTCATTAGATGTCACGTATGCTTAAAAATAACAATGACTCATAATCACTTGATATGTCTATAGGAAAAGAGGAACTTGCAGACACTTAAGGTCCTTTTACACGGGCCGATTATTGGCCGAAAAATCGTTCCTAGGAACGCTAGTGCCGATAATCGGCCCGTGTAAAAGTGGCCCTAATCAGCCGACGAACGAGCAAAACGCTCGTTCGTCGGCTGATTGGATCTTTTGGTTTCTACAAAAGATCCAATCTGTCGGGCACACATCGGCCTGTGTAAACAGGCGATGTGCGCCTGACAGTATGGAGCTTCCGGGCCGCACGAGCGATACAGCGATCACTCGTGCGGCCCGGCGCTCGATTCATCGGGCCGTGTAAAGGCTCCCTGCCCGAGCGCCGATATTGCTGATCGGCGCTCGGGCAGAGAGACACATCGGCCCATGTAAAAGGGCCTTTAGAATTTCCCAGATAGATGAAGTAATGCGTATGCCATTGGCAGCCTCCATCATCATTCTTTTGATTTGATTTGTTGCTTAATGTATACTTGTATGATTGTGATTGGATATATTAAAATTGATGACAAAGGTGGGTGTGATTACACCAACATGTATTCCTAATAAAATTAGCTCTCTGGGCTTGACCAGGAGAGATCTGCATGACCAGCGATGAGCCTCGACGTAAATTTCTTGCGCTGTGGCTGCACCCTCTTACCATGAAGGGGGAAATTTAACATAATTTAAATTGATCACAGACAGCCGAGTATGAAGTGAAGTCTCCTATTTTGGGACTTATCCAAAATTGCATTGACAGTTGCTATGGACAACTAAGCCACTTCTATTTTACACCAGTTTGATAAATGACCCACAGTGTTCCCTCTGATTAAGTCCTTCAAGACTTTTTGCAATAAATTTCAACTTTTTTATTTTTCTATTTTTGTGCGCTCGCTTACAGCACACATTACAACATGATTTTTCTTTCTAATTTTTCAGTACGAAACACAGCACAATTATCTCAGGTATATAGGGCATGTACAAAGATAACTAGAGCAAATCAATATGAACTGTTTAACCTTTATAAAAATGTCATGCGGGAAACAAATGCGCTTACAATAGAATCTTCTGTCCTTGGTTTTAAAAAAAATGTTCAAATTTCTTTTCAGATGTTATTACGAAAGGTCAAGACTAAAAAAGCCCAAGTGTTATCTAGTCATGCAAAAATGTCATATGCAACTAAAGTTGCAAAAGCAAACTGGGAAGCAGATTATAAGCTTTAGTCAATTTAACCAATTCCTGCCCTGCAATACACTATTGTGGTTGAGCAGTAATGTTGTTAACATAAACCACTGTAATGGTACCTTACACTGCAGTAATGGTGAGGGCATAGTAGCATCACTTGCAAGTACTGGCTGTATACTATAGGCTTCTCTACTATACTGTATATACTGGCCAATACTCCAGCCTAACAGCCGGTATGGGTGATAACATCAGTCCTAACCATTTTACCCCTTGGATGTCACAATCAATAGTAGGGATGAGCGAACTTTTGAAAAGTTCGGTTCGGTTCGGCGAACTTTCGTGAAATTCGGATTCGTACGAACCGAACCTAAAACAAACCTTGCTATAACGGCTGAATAATTGCAGCTACAATAGTGGGAGTCTGATAGGGTATAGTTTCGTTTAGTTGCAGTTGCTATTACAATGAAAAAAGTAGAAAAAATCAAAGTGCAAAAATAGTCGTCGACAGCCAGGTCGACAACATTTGACAGCATTGAAGATGTCCGCTGGAGCAGTCCATGTCATGCCAGAGCACCAAAAACACACGGTAGATCATGGCACCAGCCCAAGAATAGGCTGCGTTGAAGTCGATGCGGTCTCAGTGACATCACAGGTCAGAAGACAGACAGGCGTACCATTTAATTAGACCTTGTGCACCCCAGAACAGGTACACATTAGCCAAGGTGTAAGTGATTACATTACACGGGACATAGGACACAAAGTGCAAGTTGGCAACACCGGCAGCATTGCCTTGGATCCAGTAGGGTGGAAAACAGACATTTGACAGTGGAACCAGCAGCAGTAATAGTACTGTATTGGACCCAGTATGGTTGAGAACAGACAATTGACGGAGGAGGAGGCGGCAGCACTTGATAGCACCCACGCCAGTATAGTTGAGAACAGACAATTGACGGAGGAGGAGGCGGCAGCACTTGATAGCACCCACGCCAGTATAGTTGAGAACAGACAATTGACGAAGGAGTAGGCGGCAGCACTTGATAGCACCCAGGCCAGTATAGTTGAGAACAGACAATTGACGGAGGTGGAGGAGGCAGCAGCACTTGATAGCACCCAGGCCAGTATGGTTGAGAACAGACAATTGACGGAGGAGTAGGCGGCAGCAGCACTTGATAGCACCCTGGCCAGTATAGTTGAGAACAGACAATTGACGGAGGAGGAGGAGGCAGCAGCACTTGATAGCACCCAGGCCAGTATGGTTGAGAACAGACAATTGACGGAGGAGGCAGCAGCACTTGATAGCACCCAGGCCAGTATAGTTGAGAACAGACAATTGACGGAGGAGTAGGCGGCAGCACTTGATAGCACCCAGGCCAGTATAGTTGAGAACAGACAATTGACGGAGGAGTAGGCGGCAGCACTTGATAGCACCCAGGCCAGTATAGTTGAGAACAGACAATTGATGGAGGAGTAGGTGGCAGCACTTGATAGCACCCAGGCCAGTATAGTTGAGAACAGACAATTGACGGAGGAGTAGGCGGCAGCAGCACTTGATAGCACCCTGGCCAGTATGGTTGAGAACAGACCATTGACGGAGGAGGAGGAGGCAGCAGCACTTGATAGCACCCAGGCAAGTATGGTTGAGAAGAGACAATTGACGGAGGAAGAGGAGGCAGCAGCACTTGATAGCACCCTGGCCAGTATGGTTGAGAAGAGACAAGTTGAGGAGGCAGCTTCAGCAGCTCTTAATTGCACCCAGTATGTTTCCAAATAGACAATTGACGGTGGGGGCATTAGTAATTAGTAGGAGCAGTATTCTTTTTGACCCAGAAGGGTCTAGTACAGAGAACTGAAGTTGGAAGCTAAGAATATGCACGCTTGTAAAAATCAGTTTTTATACATGGCAAAATGTTTATGTAGAGTTCAGCACAGGACAGTCAACGTTAAAAAAACCCTGTAACATTACAGCTAGTCTAGTAGGATACGGATACGGTTAAATAGACAGCTAACCTCACCCACAGAATCCATGAGGTGAATAAAGGACATTTAAAAAGGCACAGATTCAAGAAGGCTTTACGCCAGTTCCATTATCCAAAAATACGTGTCCAATTTTCATGAAATGGACACCTCACTGGCTCTCGCTTTACAAATTGACGCAACTACTCTGGTGTCAAACCTGTTGAATCTGGGCCTATGGCTGTTGGCGAGACATATATATATATATATCTTTGTTACACCACTTTGATGTTCTAACCGAGTGCAGCGCCCAACCCAATGGATGTATGCTTTTGTATTTTTTTAGTGCTGTCACCAGCTGGCTTAAAGGGAACCTGTCATCTCGGAACCCCCCCTGAACTAGAGTAAGTATTGTATAGTGTAAGTGTTGCTGAATCCGAATATGTAAGCTTTATCTTCATACTCACTTCCATTCTGACACTGTGCTCCCACAAACCTGCAGTAAAATGCACTCAGTGGACTCTTCTTTGAGTCCTCTCCATTATGTGAGTGAGCACCGGAGTCCACTGAGTGCATTTTACTGCAGGTTTGTGGGAGCACAGCGTCGGAATGGAAGTGAGTATGAAGATAAAACGTAAATATTCGGATTCAGCATCACTTACACTATACAACACTTACTCTAGTTCAGGGGGTGTTTCAAAGATGACAGGTTCCCTTTAAAGGATAAGTCCGGGCAATTTATAAGTTTCTTGTTCAAGTAAGGGCACAGAAAGTTATTAATTGCCTGGACTTATCTTTTAAAGTGGGTAGGGGGAAAACCTCTGATGGGGTATGGGAGTGACCTTCCCGCCCTCTCTTTTGTCACTCCCAAAAAACCTCACCCTATGGGTACCTTCACATGTGGCTGCGGGTCTGCTGAGTAAAATCCACAGGGCATTTTTATACCGTTCACCAAACGGCGTTCAGTACTATGGTGCCATCCGGACATGCGCAGTTCTGCGTTGAACTGGGTATTTGCGTCCAGCCCCATAGTACTGAATGTGGCATAAAATCAGCCAACGATGTGCTGTGGATTTTAGGCAGCAGAGAACCCCAAAAAAGCATCCCATTGTAAAGGCACCCGTAAATAAGGTAAGTTAACCTGCCTTTCACCAACTGTTTGTTGCTGTAACTAACTGTGGAGGTTTTTTTATATCACAGTTGAAGGACAGCAGCCTCCGTGATATATACTCCATAGACAGCCTTATTCCACGCGTGACTGCATGAGAGGCGTGAAATCATTCGCACAGAGAAGAACCCCATCGGGATTTGCGGTGCGAGATTTTACTACTCTCATGATATCAACAAAATACCTCAAGAACAGTTAGTACCCGCTCACAAAACGGTAAGTAGTGTTCCTTGGCATGGGTGCCAGGGATAGAACCCCACGGCTATAGTTCACAAAAGGTGAAATCCCCACTTTGTGAAGCATAGTCGTGGGGATTATTTTAGGATGGTACTGTTCTTGGGGTATGGGTTGGACGGTGCACCGGTGTGAGGCATTAAGCTGGTGTGGAGATGTTAAATGGCCAACACACCATGGGCATTAAATTTGGAGATGGGTTCTGTTTATTTAAATGTATCCGAATTAAGTAGGGAATTTTTAAGGTGATTTTGTTTAATTTGGGGTCTAAGGGGGGAACATTACTTAATAAGTTAAATTACGGATTTTTACGTTGGGCACATATTTGGGATATTAAGGTCAGTTTCTTGGACACACGGATTGCCATGCAAGACGGGTGACTGATGACTTAGTCATTCACATCAGGCAGGGGGGTGGTATAATCCGATGTAATCCAGGCACGATTCATCTTTAGAAAAGTCAGCATCTCAACACTGTGGCAAGAGAGCCTCGTTCTTTGCGGTGTTATGATGTTACCCGCCACACTGAACACCCTCTCTGACGCAACACTACTGGCTGGGCAAGACAGCAGAGCCAAAGAAAACTCTCCAGTTGAGGCCAAATGTCAAGTTTCTCTGCCCAGTACTGCACGGGGTCGGTG
The DNA here is from genome assembly GCA_900303285.1 of Rhinella marina. NCBI lineage: Eukaryota > Metazoa > Chordata > Amphibia > Anura > Bufonidae > Rhinella > Rhinella marina. The sequence goes on from ONZH01020174.1 coordinate 61,893, forward strand.
ACACTTTGGGGCAGGGTACAATCCAGGTAGGCAGTGACCTGGTGGGTGAGCTCATGCTGGTCCACGCCATGAGTCCGGTGTTGTGTCCCCTCTTCAGCAGCTGGCTGCATGAAATCGCTCATCAGCGATTGGAGGCTGTAGCGACTTCTCACGCCTCTACTAGTGGTGGTGGTAGTGGAGCGCGCTGGTTCTCCCCGAGCTGATGTTGTCTGGGAACCTGGCTGGTCTCACTGGTAAGTTGAGACCAACTGACTGGTGAGTAGGTCCCGGTAGTACCCCAGTTTAGCCTCCCTCTCTGATGGCGGAAAAATATCAGACATTTTGCGGCGGAAGCAAGGGTCCACCAGGGTGGCCAGCCAGTATTGGTCCCTCTGGCGGATGTCCACAATCCGGCTGTCACTCCTGAGACACTCCCGCAGGCACCTTGCCATCTGCACCAAGGACAATGAGCTCCTCTCCTCTCCACTGTCCAGGAGTCTGCTGGGGTCTTCCTCCGCTTCCTCTAACACCTCATCCTCCATCTCCTCCTGTGATTGAGAGGCAGAGAAGCCAGGTGGCGGTGTGTGGAATGGCTGGGCGTAGACATCTTCCTCCTCCTCACCCTCCATCTGCACTTCATCCATCTCTGGGCTCAAGGCGATGTTCAGCCTTGGAGTGGTGGCCTGGGAATCCTCGCTGATGATGGTTTTCAGCGCACTTTCCAGAACATGGACGAGTGGGATGATGTCGTTGATCCCATAGTCATGCCTGCTCACAAAGTCGCGTCCTCAAAAGGGATCAACAATTGGCAGACTTCACGCATCATCTGCCAGTGTGTGACTTGGAAGTCGCAGTGTGGCGTGAAGCTGCCTGATTGCCCCATGAGGTAGTTTGTAACGGCAGACCTTTGCTCGTACAGGCGGTCCAGCATATGGAGCGCAGAATTCCAGCGTGTTGGCACGTCGCAGATTAGCCGATGTTGGGGCAGACTGCGCTGTCTCTGGATCCTGACCAGGGTGTTCCTTGCAGTGTAGGAGTAGCTGAAGTGTTTGCACACTCTGCGTGACATCCTCATAAGGTCTTGTAGTGCAGGAAATGATCGAAGAAACCTTTGCACTATGAGGTTTATCACATGTGCCTTCCAAGGTGTATGACTCAGCCCTCCCTGCTGCACTGCAGAGACAATGTTCCTCCCATTGTCTGCTACCACACTTCCCACCGTTAGTTGACATGGGGTCAGCCATTGATCGATCTCCTCCCTGATGGTCCGGAGGAGCTCCTGGCCACTGTGGCTCTGTTCACCCAGGCTCACCAAATGGAGGACAGCCTGAGAGCGCCAGACCTGACATCGGTGGTAAGACACCGGGGCAGGTTGGACTGCTGTCAAAGCGGCGGATGGTTGAAAGGTGGTGGAGGCAGAACTTGTG